>JAPVLO010001447.1:0-94582 GCA_027257055.1 Cephalopachus bancanus | reverse complement strand
TAACCCTAACCCTAACCCTAACCCTAACCCTAACCCTAACCCTAACCCTAACCCTAACCCTAACCCTAACCCTAACCCTAACCCTAACCCTAACCCTAACCCTAACCCTAACCCTAACCCTGGGCAGTCGATTCACAGCGTGTAAATTTGTTTTTTTTTTGAAGGGTTGAATCGAAGTACAACCGACTGTCCTGTGCCAACACAGCAAAAGGAAGTACCATGAATTACATGTCAACCATAAGGTGAGTGTTGACCAAAAAAAACTCCAAAATGTTAGAACTTAGCAGACAGTGTAACAGTTTATCTTTTTGTGTACATCAGATTCTTCAAGAATGCCGTTTTATTATTGAGGATCTTCTCCGAGTGCCACCTGTAGCCTTAGCACACTCAGTAACTTACAGAGAAAAAATAGATTTCTATGGAAGGTATGCAGCACCGCCCAGATGACAAAAGTTATTGCGAAGTGTGGAATGTGTGTCAGAGACATGTTTGTTGACATTTTTGCCTCAGATTTATAGATCCTGCAATAGTTTTTGCATTGTGGAATGACATAGCAGCAAGTGATCACAAGACCGATTTTACCTTCAGCCTGGCCACGCCCACAGGCAGCAGCCCTATGCGCTGGTAAGAGACAAAACCTATGTAAATCGTTCTTTCTTTTGGTGCCAGGGATTATACATGTCAAAGTTAAAGTGAAATAATTTTTCTTTTTAGTGGCGCAAGACTGACCATCAGCACAAAGAAGCGAGCTTTTGAAAACGGAATATCAGTCACGTTCTCAACCTATTTTCACACACACGTGCAAAGACGTGCACGAAACATAGACTATCAGAGTTTCGGAGTCCCTGGATTGAACTCTTTCTTATGCGAAACAGGACATGTCTTATGTAACGTTGAAAAGAGAGTGCAACCAGAAGTACACTCAAGAACGAGATATAACTATGGTTCACAGAGTATCTTTGTAGAGGACTGAATGTACAGTCAAAAAGTGTTTGTTTTGGGGTTTGTTATGTTTTTGCTTGTGAGTGACATTAAGTCTCTTTCAGTTAAGCAAAAAATAAACGTTTTAACCAAGCTTCCAGATATGAGTCAATGCTGTGATAAGATAATCACTCAAAATACCTTCATAGAGATGCAATCAAAAGATGCCTCTCTGAAATATCCAGAAGATGAGTCGTGTGAAGATGGCGGCATGTACGTAGCCTTAAGCTACAGTTTACAGTAAGATAATGAGAAACAGTGTCTAATATCTTACTTTTGTTTTTCATGGACTGGCCCCCCAAAAAATCCAGAATAAGTCACACGGAAAGAGGTGTGTTGTGTATTGAACAGAGAGAAGACCCTTTTGCGACAGATCGAGTGTCTTATTATGATCTATGGTGGAGCGCCCCTAAAGATCCCTGGGTCGACCTAAACTCGCTTTTCAGGTAAGAAGAAAGATAAGAAAATAGAAAAGTTCCATTACAAAGAAGACTTATACTAACCAAGCTGTTTTCTTCTTCTAGTAATGCAACAAAAAAACTTATTTATAACATGACGAGTGGATTTAATAAAAGTCTGTACATGGATGAGTTTTTGAACAAGCATACAAATGAACGATGTGGAGCAGCAGAAAACTATGTGAAAATGCTTGAGAGTGCGAGAACATCTCCAACCAAAAGAAACAGTAAGTCGTTATTTGTTCACAGTGTATTTTATACAGAGGACTTAGATGAGGATAGACGTAGACCTTTTAATCTATGACCAATAAAGAGAATTGCAGAAATAAACCCTTTAAAAATCTAATGTTTAATAACAAAAATGTCTGGAAAAAAATTACAAGAATTTGATTTAAACCTTAAATGTATTACATGATGTTTTCATGTTTTATTTAAACACACATGTATCTTAGAATATACCTCTATACTTTACGCTACACGAACATAATAGATCAGGCAAAGTTGAAAATTTCTGAATAAAGGCATCCACTGGAATATCAAGCTCATCCGTTGGCATTATTCTATAACTCAGATACATCTTTCGCGTACCAATTCTAAAGAACATATCAAGAGTGTCTGCCAAGTGCCACAAGATTTTTCTAGACTTGTGAATGGCATACACTTCTAACCTATCATTAACTGTGAGTAATATTTCACTGTCATCAATTGTGTCATCGATGAAAGCAGTAATATAGCCAAATAAATACAATGATTGTCCATCAAAACGCATTTCAGAATCCAAAGGAACACCAGGAGTTTTTTCTGGTATGCAAATTGTTAAAAAGTCTGTCAGAGAGTCTGCCAGGCATCCCATTGAATGCCCATTGCATACCACTCAAATTTTTGCGATGATCAAAAAATTGTTGGAAAGATTGGCATTTAGCAAATTTTTTGATTTTGTCATCTACTGGCGCTCCATAGTTCACAGCCTCATCCTTATAAATTCCATCACACCGAGAAAGTCCTTCAGTAACAAACCCTTTGAGGGTCGATGCTGCTAAAAATACTTCAGGGCTCTGAGAATTTAGATTTTCTTGCTACGTTACGACCCAACCATTTTGGCAAAGAAATATGGAAATTGGGTTATATGACAGTTTTTGAATTGACACTCCAACAACCCCCAGAGGAACAATCCATCCAGGTGGAAGAGGAAATTCCTTCAATCTAGTAAGTTGCTCTTCGAAGTTTATAAGAGTTTTAGGCACTACACACAACACCATGTTATGTGGGAAGCTTAGGTAGAAGTAGTCTCCGATATGTGATTCCAGATAAGAAACTAGCCTATCGCGATGATTACAAAGATGAATGAGATGTGCCACAGAATTAGTTGCAAATGTCAATCTTTTTCCCTTGGGAGTGCAATTTGAAATGTCCAAAATTGTTTCAGAATTGATTGGAGAGTCTGCATTGGTTGGCATAGTGCTAGCATTTACAATAACAGAAGCCAGCAGGGACAAGTTTTCAGTGTCTTTCGGAACAGATTTTAGAGGGAGGCATGGATTTTTTTTCAAGAGGTGCTTCACCCTGAAGACAACTTTTATTATGTGAAGACTCGAAACTAACTTATGTAGATGGAGCAGGTGATTGAAAAGGGCTTTGATCTTCAGAAACATACACTGGTTCTGTATTAATAACCAAATTTGAAGGTCCCTGACTAGTATCAGATGAGCACGATTCTTCAACTAATCTCGAAACGTGGATTTCTGAACAGAGCTCATTTTCCAAACAATCACTTACTTGGGAAAACTGAAAACGTTCAAAGTCTTCATCAGTTATTTGAAGAGTTTGCAATTGACCATGATGATCTCTAATTAAAAAGTCAGATGTGTTCTTAACATGTGAATCTGCGGCACATGAAGAGGCACAATTTTGAAAATTTGAAGGAGCGCCTGAAACAAAATCTCCTTGGAAACAAGGTGGCACTGTCTTATCGCTACACGAGGAAATAAGTCTACTTTCTTGATAGTTGGACATTGTTTCTGGAAAATAATTAAAGCTTTGTATGGTGTCACTGTTCACTCTGTCCTTAGAAGCATATTGACTTCCTATTCTGAAAGATTCAGAATTACAGAATTGAGTCTTTGATGATGCTGGCGCCATCTGTTGACGGTAAGGAGCAAGCTGCTGTAAATTCAAAGACCAGTTACTAGGGGGATATGAATCCCGTGGAGAAAAATACCTCCCATGCCAATTTTCTTGGCCAATGTCAGGTACATCAAGCCTCATCCTTTTTACAGGCTCGGAGGTATAAAAGATGCTTGATGTTGGCTGTTGGAATTCATTAGAAGATTCACCGGCTCTAGGTATACTTTGAAACCCACTTCTATAATAGTAATGCGGAGAAGCTTGCTTTTCTGGGAAAAGTTCAAAACTTTGGGAATTAAAAGGAAGTCTGCATGGTCCAGTATCTGATAATGTCCCAATAGCTGACAACACTTGACAATCTGAAACAACCACATCACACGACGAGAAACTGGACTGAAAACCGGGTGATTGCATAAAAAACTCTCCATTTTCCATTATTTTTGGAAAAATTGCCTGGAAAATTAAAATGTCTATTGTTAATCCTACAGATGATTTGTGGAACAAAGATAAGTATGTGATGATGACACTAAAAGGCCCCCTTGAATGGGAATCAGAGGTACCGGGGCTATCCAAAAAATTCTATGAAGAACTGATCTCTAAGGGTGTGCAAATACAAAAAGACTCTCTTTCTCAGAATTTACAAGATCAATGGGTAGCGACATGTACAAAAATAATCGATATCATCTTGAACTTTTGGAATTCCAAGACATTATTTCCAACTCCGGTTAGATGGTATGCTCAAGCAGAACTTGTTGAAAACAGACCTTTGTTCACAATGTTTTTAGCAATGGATGGCATTCCAAATATAATGTTATCGAAATATTTTTCACAGATAAAGGAACATATTGTAGCAAATGTTTTTGAGGGTATAAATCCAATAATAGAAAATTGGTTTGTTTTTTCACGAGCTAAAAAAACAGTGGCGCAGTAAAAATTTATAATTTAAGTTACGTGCCATTCAACCTTCTATGCATAAACAAGCCTCAACTTCAATGGATGTAGACAAACATTATAGAGCTTGGAAATGTATGTGATGACCAGCACAGAGTGAGATTTATTGAACACTTTCACAGAAAGCCGGAGGCTAGAATTTTATCTATTTTAGATACCAATACTAAACTTTCATTCAAGACAAAGTTTCTAAAAACTGTAGAATGGTTGGCAGATAGTGGGATAGTGACAGAAGACAAATGGCTTAGAAGAGACGTTAGATCATATCTGTATTTGCTGTCAATGAGAAATGGGGAGGAGATAATATCACGAGCATTAACTGTTGCAAGGAAAAAAATATGGACAACAAGGAAAATAGATGATTTCTTGCTCTGTGCATCAATAGATTTTAGTATATACGAAAATCATGCTTACAAACTGTTTTGCTCACAACTCTTTGACCCTGTTATGGCAGGAACAATCATTTATCAATGGTTAAGTTTTCAGATAGGAAAAAAAAGCACACTGTACGTCCAAGGACCGCCCGGATGTGGAAAGTCACTATTAGCCTCAGCACTGTTAGATTTAGTACCAATGGCCACTACGTTGTTTGGGTCTCCAACTCCAGAAGACATCTTATTATGTGAAAAAAGATATTTGATATGGTGGAAAGACCCGATTTTCAACTTGGAATTAAAGTGTTATCTAAAATCGTTACTTGGAGGACAAAAAATAACATGTTTTAAAGGGATGGAGGTGGAAATTGGCCCAGTGCCAGTAGTTATTACCACACATGAAGATATTTACAAAGACGTACAGTGTAACATGCTGCGAAGCTCATTACAACAAAGAACATGGAAGTTTGTCTTCACAAAAAAGCTTCCTTTAGAATGGAAACAAATAACATCTAATGAAATTGTAAAATTTCTTTTCTGGGTGCATAGACGCACAATGAATTGTTACATTGATTATGAAATTCCAAAAATACACAATTAACAACTTACCAGTCACAGCAGAAACACAGCTACGTTCAATGTTGTTGTTTAGCAGATGCTATCTTTCTGAAATAGGAGAAATACAACATGAGAAAAATCTTTAAAATGACAGATTAAGTAATAAAAAAGTTTAAAGAGTGAACATACTTACATAAAACGATTTTCTCATAAAAAGAATTGTCAAAACTGATAATGTCCTAATCGCTAGCAGCACTTAACAGTCTGAAAAACTCTAATGAATTTCAGTAAAGTTTTTAAGTAGCTAAATGTCTTAATTTCATAATATAAAGACTTACCTTCAAGACAGATGTGAAGTCTGTATGTCTTGCTGAAGAGACTGCTAACTTTCAAGGCAGAGTACTGTTTAAATACCTTTTCTTATGGGAGGGTCAAAGACTAAACCACGATTAAAACGTCATTCTGGTATGTACCGGACCGCAAGTTCTCTTTTTTTAATGAAAAACAGCACATTGGGGCCAACACATGACTGGGTTCACAGGTTCCTGTTTTTCTCACTTGAGCGCGGCGACACCTGTAAGGTGAAGAAACCGCGGCATCCTGGTTCCCATCAGAAAGGTGGGGAAAAAACAGCACATTGGGGTTAACACATGACTGGGTTGAGGTTCACAGGTTCCTGTTTTTCTTTGAATGATGTTCCTGTTTTGGTAACACTAGGACATCACGCCTGAGAGATAAAAGCGCCATAATGTCCTGTTTCTCACAGATGGGCGTCAATAACAGGACATATATGGCTTATCACCTGTTTAAGTGTGTGAGAATTTCCTGTTTTTAATGGAAAGAACATCGTTTTAGACTCGGCTTTTTTGATAACCGCGGACCACAAGTTCCTGTTATGCATATAGCAGGTGCAGCCAAGGTGTAATAAAAGCATTTTTTTTTTTGCATATCACATAGCTGTAAGGAAAAAAAAGATATCCTGTTATTTTCTAAGTAAATTAGTAACTGGAACAAAGGTCTACTAAAAAGGTAAGGGGAAGAGACCATAAAAGTATTATAATGAAATGCTTTATATCGATTGGCTCACATTTGATCGTCACTATATCCGTTCTGTGAACAGATAAAAGACAGAGACAAAGACAAGCAGCCAGCATTTTGGAGAGTGGTCCAAGATACATCACACTCAAACACAAGAGAAGACGAGCTTTAGCCGTGACTGTCTTAAGGTAAGTGCTCTTAATATTTTAAATGTTTAAAAATACATTTAGATCGAATTTAAAAATGACACTAGATAACATTTATGTATAATTCTGCCTTTTATTGTAAAAGTTATGGCTCAGTTTGCAAAGTTTACAGAATGTCAAAGAAAGTTAGAAATTGGAATACATTTGTTATATTTGAAATGGATTTGTAAAAGCAGAAGATTTTATATATAACAGAAAGATGTCTCTGTACATTAGTTAGTTTTATGTAGCTTGAGAAAGTCAATTTTTCTTCTTCAACAGTTTAAAATAAGCATGACAATCTGGAAGTCCTTTAGAAAACCCCCTTCTGAGACATTTCTGAAAAATAGGATTAGACAGAAATAGAATGACTGGCGGAGCTACTTTCAGAGTCTGAATCTGACTCTCTTGTAACAAACCAAAAGTTGCAAAGTATGAGCAGCATCATCACAGAGAATAGGAGTAAAATTGAGGGAGTAGTTATAAGACCGTTCACCCAGCGAGGAGTATTTTCTGATTGGACCCAGGAAGCAGTCACGAAATAATATTCTAGATTAAAATGAGAAAAGAAACAATTACAATTTAAAATCAATTTTGAAAGCAAAAGCGATAATTTAGGAAACATCACCAACCTTGTGGAGTAGCAGTAGAAGAAATAGGGGTAACTAAGTCAAATCTTACTTGTCTTAGAGCATTTTCAATGTTGAACTTTTCTCGTTGAGATTTCTGGACCAGAAACTCTGTTAGAATCATAATCATTAAAGATGCAAATATTGACAACAAGATAAAAGTGAGAACACAGGTTTTCTTTGTAAAAGACATATTTTCTTAAAGAGTAGTATTGCAGTAAAACAGTAGCAAGTGTTTAGAAGAGAGGGAGAGATAAAGTAATTATATACAAAACAGCTCAAACAAAATTTTTGATTGGCTAGCAGATTCATAGAGTGGGAGGAGTATCGACAGGAAAAAGTCAGTTATGGAAACAAAACCGAACCTTGAGGCACAGTCAATGTTCATTGTCGGCAAACCAACTAACACAACAATGGATGTGGATAACAATGAATCATTATACCAACCTGAGTAAGTGCAACCTTGTCTAACAATAAAAATGTGTTTTCAACGTGTAACAATGTTTACTTGAAAAGGTAAAATATTCAGATGTTATAAACCATTACAATGTAATATCTTATATAGTTGCAGGCCTCACGATGATGTTTCGGGTTCCATACATCACATGATTGAAGAAAATATCAAATGCGACATGTCATTTGATACCATGTTGTTCCCTGAAGCCGATTTGGATCTTGACATCTTTGACACCCACACGCATCAAGACATTGTAACTATGAATTCTTCATATGGAACAGTGTCAAGAGAGGGCGCTTCAACAGAGCACAAACAAGCAGCAGGTATGATGATTTTTTTTCTCTTATGTCAATTTTTTATGTATGTCATGTAATCTCAACAAAAGTTGCATGCAGAAATATTTGTTTGGATTTTAGCCCAGTCCGTAATACTGTGTGTGAAATTCGTGTTGAAGTCTGTAAGTGATGCCTTACAGCATGAAAAGAGGATGATGGAAAAGAAATTATTAAACAATGCAGGACTATTGAGTAAACACAGACAAGACCTCAGTGACTTTGCTCTAGAGACAATGTCTCAACTGTTAAGTGTCAATGTTATATCAAGTAATGCATTGGAATATTTGCATGAGTTTGAGAGCATGGTTGAATCAGATCATAAAATGGCATTTAATGATATTAGCAAGCAAGTGTTAAATCTGAGGTGCTTGCATTTTGAATCTTTGCAAAAAAAATGATTCTTGGAAACAGACAGCTGTTACTGCGATTAATGTTAAAAATTAATTGCAAAATAGAACAAGCTGTTGAGCAGTCAGTGACAGCAACAATATTCCAAACACAAACAAAGCTAATAGATGCTTATGTCACTCATGTGATACTATGGCTAAAGAAAGGAATGTTGACTTCAGACAAAATATCCAATGCTCTTATATTTGACAAGGCAAATGAGATGAAAAGTGCACTGGTTAAACATTTGAAAAATATTACTAAGATCCATAAAGAGAAAATGGAATCAGTGACAGAATCTAGTATTAGAATTATGGATCAAGAATTTATTAAGGAATGTGACTTTGTATTCTTCAAAGTCCATAATAATTGCTCAAACATAATTCAAACTGCAAGCAACATTTCAAAAACATTAATTCAATTAACAGTCTTGTTCATTGAAAAGGCTTTCAACATGCAGACTATAGACTATTTGAAAAGGATTAGAGGCATGCTTAAGAAAACATGCAGTACAATAGAAAGTAAGTTTGAAAGTACTTAATATGTTGTACCTTTAGAAGCAGCCGAGATAAAGAGATTATTTTTCACTGATGTAGAAAATCCCAGAGCAAATCTGCAACTGTTGAAAGTTGAACAGAATAAGTGTCATGACCACTTTAGAAACCAAGACAAAGTAAAATGTCACGGTCTTGGAACAAAAAGAAGATATACCAGAAGAGGCAAGAGAATCTTCCTACCTAGGGATAAGGTTAAACTAATAGAACTACCTACAAAGAAAGAAGACATTGGAAGTACTGTTTACAATGTCTCTGTATCCCGGTCAAGCAGTGGCAATGATAACATGGAACTTCCTTGTGTGACATTTGGTAGCCACGAGTCAACAGTAGAAATGTCAGATTCAATATGTCAGGAGACCTTTGAAAAGAGTTGTGATTCAGGGCAAAATTACATCGAAAACAAGCAAAATAGTAATGAGGATTCTGATATTACTGACATTGACGAGGAAAGACAGGATTCATTCCAGGACCAACCACGTAAATGTGGTAAGAAAAGAAAACATTTAAACATTAATGTGGAAATAGAAACCTTTATTAAAAATAAGGCTTCAGAAGCAGGCCTAACTAGTGATGATAGCTGCAGTGAAAATACTGAGGATGATGATGAATTTGATGATATGACTGAGAAACTGGAAATTTTGCAATCAAAGAATTTTGGATGGGAATTTGTTAATGACTTAAAGTATGAATGTATGCATAAGTTTATATCAACTATCTTTAAGGTTCCTATAAGATCTGTGGAAGGGATAACTCCTATTAAATCAAAATTTGTCCCTTTGAAGAATTATATATGGTATATGGAAAAGGCGGGTAAGACTATAGAACCAAGATGTGAACAGAAAAAAGACTGTTATTATGAGCATTTTTACCAGATAACAAGTGATGATGAAGACTTTGAAACCCCCAATTCCTCATATATTTATAAAGAGGTCTTTACAAAGGGAAGAGTTCCAAGGGAAACTAGTAATGACATAACTCAAATGAGATATCAAACAATGAAAATGATCATGAAAAATGTATCCCAGATAAACTTTGTGATTAAAGGTGGGATACAGAGGCAGCAAGGTAGTAGAGATAAGGTTTCCATGGAACCAGATAGTTTGAAGAAAGAACCTTGCATGAGACCACCCACCCATAATTTTGAGACACAATATGCTCAAGAAATGATGAATATCTATGACCAGGCAACACAAGATTATGAATCCATGGAAGATGGTCAAAGATATTAAAGGAATTTTATAATCAAATGAGTGATGATTTTAATGGGATAATCCCATTTATTGGTTAAAGTGAAATTTGTATCAATAAGATAATTATTATAACAAATGAAAACACACAAAGAGATAATTTTTTCATCAGGGATCTGTAACCAATTGACAAATTGTTTCTTGTATGTTAAAAGTAAACATAATGTAAGGTAAAAAAAAATATTGAAATATCAAGTATTATAAATAAGTAAAAATATGAAAGATAATTACGTGTACAGTAGACTTTCAACATTACTTGTTATGTAGACATAAATTCTTTATATTGTTCTTTTTGGAATTGTAATTGATAAGTAGGTTTTAGATCATGTTTTTATGTTATGTAAGGAAAGAATTTTCAAATTAAAGGATCAAGTTGTAAGTAAGAAGACTTAACAAAATACATGTCAAAATAACTAATAACAATCTTTCTACTCATACAAATCTTATATTTTATATGCCTTAGATAATTTTTATAAGTTCTGATTGCATTTTCTTAAGTGTGTTTGTTAATTTCTAGTTAGTAAATGATATCTTTGTTTTATAATTAAGCCATTTACTTGTTTTACACATGAAATTATTGTTTTGGTTACTGGATATGAACAACAATCAATAAAATGAAAATAAACCATTAAAACTTGTTGTTTATTATTAATGAGATTAATAATGATAGTTATGCTGATTTATAGGACTCTTAATTACCTTTAAAAAATACTGACACATTTACAAAAAAAGACAACCTAGGCCATTTTAAACAAATGATGTATGATTAAAAATAGTAGTGCTTAATAGCTTGTGAATGAATTAGCTGTCAAACTTTTTTTTTACTTTCCTTATTACAATTTAATGAAGTAACAAAAATTATATGTAGAAACAGATATGGATTTGAAAATAGGAAAGACACTAATATTTCTATTTTAATCACATGTTTTTTTAATGCCTGCACAACATTGGAAATTCATTATTACATCTGTTACCTGAATTTAACTTATTACATTTATTAACTGAATCTAACTAAATCTTATAGCAATATATATAAGGTTTAATTGGGTTACATGGGTTGATTAAAACTTTATTAGTTTTGCACTATTAACATTAAAGCCCTAAATACCTTTTCAAAGTTACACATGCCATGTCTCATTAATTTCAAAACACATTAACTTTTTAAATATTATAGTTATTTTTATTCATAAAAACATTCCTTTCTAAGTATTATGGCTTTTTTATTCATATCTTTTCCAAGTTTTATAGTTCTTCTTTATTCCTATAAACAATATTTTCCAAATATAAGTCTTGAAAAATGATTAACCATCAGATTAATAATTTCTAAATATTTATACTTATATTGAAATAAAACATTTATAAATTTCACTAACTAAATAAAATTTTTTCATAAATTAACTTTGAGCAAGAAAAATAGGTATCTAAAATACTTGTTATTAATAAAAAAATTTTTACAAACATAAAAACCTGATATTTATTCTAGTCATAGTAAGGGAAAAAGTGGAAACTTAGAATTATATTTTATTATTAAGAAACTACTTAAACTTTATACTTTTTTTGAGTCATCTTAAGACTAGTAAGCCCAGATGATCCAATGACCTTAAATTCTCAAACATCAATTAATATTATTAATTAACCAGGCAAATGTATTACACTAGTGTGTATATGAACAGGGAACATATTTTAATGTTTATGTGACCATGAAACTTATTAGCAATATTATCATGGCCAAGTTAAACAACATAACTACATTAGAGGAATGCACATTACGTTACATATTAAATACTCATGAATTTAAAGTATATAATACTTTATAGGGCTAAATGGTATGCTTGTCTTATTTTTACTAGGAACACTAACTGAGTTTCTTAGTATTATTGGTTTTTTACTGTATTGTGTTAACCAAAATATTATATAATTATATATAACAGTGATTCTACACCATAGATCCATTTAATCTTAGATTATATGTTATGACGCTTGTTTTACCAAAAAAAGCTGATTTAATTCTAAGGTTATTATAATACAAGGCCATTTTTTGTGGCCACATCACTTTACAACTTAATTAAATAAGCTGATCTTGTCTGTAAGCACTCAGAGAGATTTACTAAGTTAAAATAAATATTACTTGATTATGCACACAGTTGCAAAGTTGTGCAATTATGTAACATGAACTTATTAGATAATAAAATATAATTTTTAAGATGCAAAACAACATTTAGATTTTATGGAAAAACAACACTAAAAACACTTAATGGCATAATTATATAAGATTGCACCAATCTTTAAAGAAACTTAAAACAATTATCTTAAAATTAAAATAAGACTAAAACCAAGATTTTAGAGAGAACATTAAATGAGAGTAATATCAAAGGTAAAACAGAACTTACTTGATTAAAACCATTATACAATATTTTAAAAAACAGAGCTATAAAAATCTTCCTTAATTGAAACCATTGTGCAATATTTACAAAAAAACTAAGCTATCAAAGTATTACTTCATTGAGACCATTGGGCAATTCGAAATAGATGAAGCTATAAAAACCTGTACTCACATTAGAAGGTCATATAATTCTTTGAGGGGGTTACAGAATTTAACCCAGATTAAAATTAAAACAGAATATTTTTCCAAAAAAAGCTTGTACTATACAATATCCATTTTGATTCCCTGTCTTCCACATGAAATCAATTTTTATAATTTTATGTATCATAACAGGACATACTGTAAAACCCCCTTTATCGTGATCTTATTCCATTGACCATACAATGTAAAATTTGTTTGCCCGGTATATTCTTAAATGTTTTTAAAATTTAAACATGAATTTACATTCAAAACAAACATCATTAATTCAGACAAATTCATAATGGACACGTTATATGTCAATGCGTTAATTTGTGTAATAGCTTATGTAAAAAAAGAATTTAATTTAAAAAGTCCTACACCTTTAGCAAATTTATTCAATAATGCATTAGACAATATTATAAAACGGGTTGCGACAAGCCATGCGCACAATCTTTGTAACATCACAGCTTAACCGTGTATGTCATTCACGGAATTCATAAAATTATGTACAGTAGATTTTTATACTGCATTGTTACCAAAAATGAATAAACGACTTAGAAGTTATACATCTTTGAGAAATGTAGAAATGCTATAAACAAATGTTGTAATTTATGTATTTTTTTTTCTTAACACAGAAAACGGGTCTTCATTTCAACAGACTTCGTATATTGTTTCAGATGTTGTTGATCAAGCTTTAAAAATGTCAGGAATTTACAATATGCTTAATGATGAAGTGAAGTTTGATACTAACTCAAAAGAATATGAAGCGACTTCTGTGAGAAATCAGAGAGATCCAAGACGAGCTGCCGCTTTAAACAAAACTAACGATAATTTCTTAGTTGCTCAGAAATTACACGATCAACCAGAAAATTATCCAAGTCATAGTTCACAGAGTCTACACGTCCCTAATATGGATTATGAAATGGAATGTCTTAAGGATTTGCATAACTTTACAAACGACTTTAATTTTTCATCTCTACCTTACCAACCTTATAACTTAAATTTTGATTATTCACAAGAAAAACGTGATTTTCACAGCAAATATCCTTACAGAGGACGTGGCAGACAATATCGATATAATGATGCAAGGACTTACCATAACCCAAACTCAAAATACCAAAATACACAATATAGACAGCAATATTACCATAAGCCTTTTAACAGAAGAGGAAGAAACAGATATGTGGATTATCATTCAAGGAATGATTGTGGAATGTCAAATTACGAATCACAGTACCAAAACAGGCAGTATGGATATCAGAATTATCAAACAAGTTATCATGATGGCAATTATCCATACCGAACGAGAATTTCAGCGGAAACCGGTTCATGTTCTGAAAAACAAATATCTAAAAGACTGGCCCCTGAAAGACTGCATGATGCATCCGCTAAAAATGAAAAAAGTTTTGAACGATCAAATCAAAGTAATTTAGATCAAAAAAACGATGAGCGTTTAGAAAGTGAAGTTTCAGAGAAAAAAATGCCTAAACGGAAGCATCCAGAGGACGAATCTGTAGTTGAACTTTCCTATAGACCCAGAATGAAAAAATTGAACTTAATCAAAAAGATATACAATTCAGACATAGTACCTTTACCTAAAGAATCCATAGATGAAAAGGAATCTGCTTCGAATTTGGAACCGGTTACAGCCAAATCTCTAAAGACAAGTAAGATTGGCCAAAAAAAACAAGGACAACCTTTGAAAAAAAATATTCGCATTCAAAACAACTCTAATGAACAATGTTTGAAAAATGATATTGCTGAGTCAAAATTTTTTTCAAACATCCAGCCACTGTCCCCGTTATGCATGACACCAAGATCTTGCAAAACGACAACAGAACATGGCGCAAAGGAAATTGAAGAGTTTGGTGAGAAGTATAAAAAAGGAGCACAGAAAGATAAAAGATTGAAAGATGTACACAGAACTAAAAGAAAACAAGATGTTGCCAGGCAGAGAGAATCTGAAAGTTCAATTAAGCCCATGAAAAGGCGTCAGAAAAATGGGAATCTTCTGGAAGAAGCCAATAAAGATAAACTAATTCCAAAAACTTTTAAAATAGCTAGGTGTTCATCAGGGGAACGCACTTCTATTAAATCAAAAGAAAACAAAAACAAGTTTCTTGATGCCGATTCAGCTGCAAAATCTAAGAGTGTTTTACAAAAAGACTTTTTGGCCCATGGTCGGCCAGAAAAAGTTAATAGACTGCATAATGAAACTAACACGCTTAATAACCACTCCTGGGAAAAAGAATCCACTTCCACGAAACATGCTGTGAATGCATGTTCTGGAAATGAAACAAACAGGAAAACAATCCAAAGATATGGTAAAGAGATGGAAAATACGCAAGAAAAAACTGATGAAGTATTAGTCAAACAACATATAGACAAATTACATAGTTTTCCTATGGTTGATTTAGTGAGACTATCTATGAGTGATTTGCAAAAACAAGGAAAAGGAAATCCTACATGTTTGAATATAGCAAGCAAGAATTGTGCAAAAGATGGTGACAGTTCCACCTTTGAAAGACAAAAACATGGAAATACAGCAACTGGACTGAAGACTAGGATTGGTAGATCTCGGTTGAAAAAAAGGACTGTGAATTCTAACAGATCTAGAAGCCAAAGTATAAACAAAACAAATGGCAAAAAAAATGAATATAAGTCAAACAATATGCAAATTAACATTTCTAGAGACACTGAGAAAGAAACGAGCGAATCGGACAGTGATGGAAATTTTGTTACAGAATCCTGGAATGAAGATACAGACTCCGATAGCAATAACAAGAAAGAGTGCAATGGCTCATATCTAACTACAAAGAAATCCAGAAACACGCTGAAAAACAGATCGGAAAGAAAAGTAAGAAGTAAGTTCAAAGGCCCGTGCACAAGCATATCCAGAAGCAGATCTAGAAGCGGATCCACAGGCAGATCCAAAAACATATACACAAGCAGAGCCAGAAGTACATCAAAAAGTATATCAGCAAGCAGCTCCAGAAGCATATGCACAAGCAGCTCCAGAAGCATATGTACAATCAGATCCAGAAGCACATCCAGCAGCAGATCCAGAAGCAGATCCAGAAGCACATCCAACAGTAGATCCAGAAGCACATCCAATAGCAGATCCAGAAGCACATCCAATAGCAGATCCAGAAGCACATCCAACAACAGATCCAACAGCAGATCCAGAAGCAGATCCAACAGCAGATCAAGAAGCAGATCCAGAAGCAGATCCAGAAGCAGATCCAGAAGCAGATCCACAAGCAGATCCAAAAGCAGATCCATGAGCAAATCCAACAACAAATCCAGGAGCAGATCCACAAGCAGATCTACGAGCAGATCCATGAGCAAATCAAAGAACAAATCTAGGAGCAGATCCAGAAGCGGATCCAGAAGCAGATCCAGAGGCGGATCCAGGAGCAGATCCAGAGGCGGATCCAGGAGCAGATCCAGGAGCGGATCCAGAATAAGATCCAAAAGCAGATCCAGGGGGGGATCCAGGAGCAGATCCAGGAGCAGTTCCAGGAGCATATCCAGAAGTGGATCCAATAGATCAATACGTGAATCCAACAGCAGATCCAGGAGCAGATCTAAAAGCAGATCCAAAAACAAATCTGGTATGTCTACAAGCCGATCCAGAAGCAGGTCCAGAAGCAGAACCAGCAGATCCAGAAGTCGATCCAGCAGCAAATCCAGAAGTAGATCCAGAAGCAGGCACAACAACATAACCAGCAGATCCAGAAGCAGATCAGGAAGCAAATCAGGAAGCAGATCAGGAAGCAGATCAGGAAGCAGATCAAGAAACATATCTAACAGCAGATCCAGAAGCAGGGATTCAAGTGGCAGCAGGCCTGAAATTGGAACTAGTGGATCTAGAAGCGGATCCAAAAATACATGTAGAGACAAGTTTATAACATCCAGAAGCAAGTTAAAGAACAAATCCATTGATAGATCCAGGAGAAGATCTACAAGTGACTCTAGTGTTTTATGTAGTAACAAATTGACACATTTCTATGACACAGAGTCCAGAAGTAGTTCCAGATGTATATCTGAAAATAGATCAAGGAGTAGGTCAAGGAGCATGGATGGACTCAAGAACAGTAAAGCGATAAACAAGAATACATATACAAGCAAAGAAAAATCAGAAAACATCTCTGCGAAAAAATGCAATAAAGAATATGACAATTTCAAGAATGAAAACATATACAAGAGCAAATCTATTATTGAATCTTCAGATGCAAAAAAGGAAAATTCCATGGACATGTTTACCATGGAAATTAAGGACAGTAACCAGGAACAAAGCAAGGATACAAACAACCTTGGAAATGAAGATGACGAGACACTCAGACCCAGAATTGTAAGTAAAGACATGGGGACGTGTAGAAGCATAGAAAGTAGTACAAACAAGTCTATGGATGAAAATGAAAACTACTGTGAATCTAAAAATTTAAACAAGACTATTATAAGATCCAAGGGCACAGACACAAATTTGAGTAGATTGATAAACAACAGTAGTGATACAGACAGTCTAAACAGTAAAAGCAAAGAAACAAATAAGTTAGCAAGTATGATGAGAGACAAGTTAAGTACCAATAACCCAATGAATACAAGTCCACCTAAAGATGAAGCCACGCGATCTAAAAGTACAAGTAAGTTTCACAGCAAAAATACTGATGAAAAACAACCCTGTTGTAAAGAACAGGAAATAAAAGAAATGAAGAAAGGAGTTATAAGTCAAGAAACAAAAAAAATTAGAGAAATGGATAGTGGACATGATTGTAAAGAGACATTTGTAACTAACAGAGTTATAAACGAGGATGAAGTTGAAAAGACGGATAAACGCAAAGCTAATTCAAGTCAGCAAAAAAGATTAGAGCTCAAAAGAATTCAAAAAAAGAGCATATCCCAAAATAAGTTTAACAGTAGAAGTAGGTCTAGAAGCACTAGATCAACGAGTACAAGTAGCAATGAATCCGAAAAAAGAGGAAAGTATATACATAAACTCAAAAACAAAGAAATGGATGGGAAAAAATCACAGAGACAACGCAGGAAAAAAATAGGAAGAGAAACAACCAAGGATTCAAACAGTTCTATTGAACCAGAAATAAACATGGACAGAATTCAAGATCCAGGAAGAAAATTGATTAGAAGTTCAAGTAGAACCGTTAGCGTAAGTACTGTTCATTCAAAAGACATGGATCAAAGTCAATCAAACCTGAGTGAAATTCCTTCAAGGGGGACCAGTTTTTCTAAGAGCAGATCAAGAAGCCTAAGCAAAAGCCGATATAGTGTCAGCAATTCTTCTGCTAGAAGCACAGTTACTTCTAGAAGCCGGTCTAGAAGTTCATCAAGGTGTAGCCGTGATTTAGAACATGGTTCTAAAACCAAACAGATAAGTAGAATCTCTCAGAAAAAAATAAGAAGTGTACAAGAAGACAAAATTCTGAAACAATCTATTTCTAAGGGTATCTACGAATTTAAAAAAAGGTGTGGAGATGGTCTGGATATTTATTATGAGACCAGACCGCCATTTGAAAATGATTTAAGAGATTATACAACTGATCCAAGGTTTAGACCTCATATTAAACAAAAAACAAGACATAGTTCCTCCTATGAATCTGATAGTAGCTTATCCGGAGATGAGAATTCCATATCTCCAACAAAAAATTGTAAAGGGAAATTTGTCGTGAGAAAAAATGTTCCAAAATCACCCATACAGGCAAATGTAGACAGTATAGTACAGCGGAATGCAAAGAAATCCAAAAACCTAGATCAAAGCAAAGAAACAAAGACAAGAAGTGCTCAGAAAAGATTTCCCATTAAACCTGGACTAAGACGAATGCCAAGTCCGAATTTTATTGGAAGTGATTCTGATTGTAGCCTTTCCCAACTCTATACGGACAGGATATCTGGAAATCAGAGCTCTGACTCCGAATTTTCAAACCAGGATGAAAAACTATCATATAGAGACTATATAAAGCAGAAAGAACAAAGACAATCAGAGAAATTTAATGTACAAAGAGGAAGAATTTCTGGGAAAGATT
The DNA here is from genome assembly GCA_027257055.1 of Cephalopachus bancanus. Classification (NCBI taxonomy): domain Eukaryota; kingdom Metazoa; phylum Chordata; class Mammalia; order Primates; family Tarsiidae; genus Cephalopachus; species Cephalopachus bancanus. Next base: position 75,697 of record JAPVLO010001447.1, on the reverse strand, counting down.
ACAGAAAATTATTTAGACCTACCATTAGAGCTTTTGAATATAAACAAATACCCAGAAAACCACTCCCTGAAAATAAGTTGAAAAACTTGGTGTATAACTTGACATCTGATGGCTGTTCTGTACGAGGAGGAATAATTGTGAATTTTACTAGGTCAAGACAAGTTACAGAAATTATTAAGCGCTTACAAAAAGAATTGATGGAAAGACCAAACATTAGTCTTTCTCAACCATTTAGATTTACCTGGGCGCTCCCGCCTCCCGCGGCCCCGGCGCTCCCGCCTCCCGCGGCCCCGGCGCTCCCGCCTCCCGTGGCCCCGGCGCTCCCGCCTCCCGCGGCCCCGGCGCTCCCGGCGCCCCGGCGCTCGGCCCGCACAGCTCATCACAGCCCGGCCTGAGAGGAGATCCACACAGGTCGGCTTCAAGGAAGGTCTGCAGGGATTTCTGCCAAATCTCCTGTGTCTGAGATTGTGCTGCTGGCTCGCGTGGGGCTTCTGTTGCCTGCTCGGAGGCAGGCAGCCATCTTGTTCCTGTCCGGCCCCACCCTCTCTGGGGCGAGCTGATGAGATAGCACCACCTGCTGGCGACTCAAGGTAACAACACCGAAACGGGAGAAATAAGCCTGATAAAGACATAGACCAAACTGCTGAAGGAAAGATGACCTGAGCTGTCCTTCACAACATATCAGGGGCAATTGACTCTAACTGCAAACTAATTCACCGGCTTGAAAAGAAAACTACAAACCAGACCTGAAAGGACATTGGACTTAAACGAAAGGTCTCAGAGTGTGCTTCACTGATTCTATTAGTTTAATGACTTAATTCTATTCCTACAGTATTGTTCCCCTTTTTTCTCTTTTCCTTTTCCTTTTCTTCTCTTTTCTTCTGTCTGTAAACCATGTCTTTGTATAGAGGAACAACACACCAATAAGGTGGTTGGATAGCTGGTATGTTAGCATCACAATATGTTTTATTTGTGGTTGTATGAGAGTTGGTTCGACTGTAGCTGTGGTCCATCATTTTTAGCTGTTTTAGTATAGACCTCTCTCTCTATTTGTTGGCACACTCGTTAGTTTCCTCCCTTACTTCTCTATCTCTCCACTCCCCTCTTCAACCCACTATCTGCTCCATTCTCTCCCCCCTGCTAACCACATTTTATTACAGGGAGTAAACCTACAGCCCCACTGCACGGACAGACTCCAGGGCAGTGGGAAGTGGGTTCCACATTATCCACACGCCTGTCAGCGAACAGCAGGACCTGCAGACAGATTTTGAATCACAGCTCTCCCCTTAAATACATCTCAAAACTGCAAAAAGGACCACCTCCAACCTACAGTGCAACTTCAAAATTGAACAAAGTAAGACGACATACATAAAGAATGGGAGATTGAATGAACAGAAGTAAAACCAGTCCCTTTACCCCTGAAAAACAAAATTAAAGAAGACGGTGACGTGGAGGGAAGGAAGAAGTAGGGAAGTGGAAAAACCGCACAAATGAAGAAAAACCAAAAGAAGAATATAGGGCTTACACAGACCCCTGGGAGATCAGACAATGAGAAAACAGATTCTGGAACACAGACAATGAAGACTCCCCAGAATGACTGGCTACATGCAACAAACCCAGACATCAAAACATTAATGGAGAGAATTAAAAAAATTGAGGAGAGACAAGAGGAAAATAGGAAGGAGCTGTTGTCAGAAATGACAGCAGTAAAGAATACTGTGATGGAAATGAACAACAGACTAATAAGCATGGAAAGCAGAATCAGCCAAGCAGAAGAAAGAATCTCAGAGCTCGAAGACCAAAACACAGAACTAACCCAAACTGTCAAAAACATAGAAAAGAAGCTCAAAAAGACAGAACAAAACCTGCAAGAGATGAATGATCACTTCAAGAGACCAAACCTGAGAATAATTGGGCTTCCTGAGGCAGAAAGAGAAACAGAAGCCACACTGGAACAAACATTCCATGAAATCATTCAAGAAAACTTCCCTCATCTCAGTAAAGATGAAAAAATTCAAACACAAGAGATTCAGAGAACCCCTGCAAGACAACAAACGAGAAGACCAACTCCCAGACACATAATAATTCGCCTAAACAAAGTAGCTATGAAAGGAAAAATCCTAAAGGCAGCAAGAGAAAAAGGCCAGACTACCTACCAGGGAAAACCAATCCGAATAGCAGCAGATTTATCCACAGAAACCCTTCAGGCCAGGAGAGCCTGGAGCCCTATCTTCAAAGTACTAAAAGAGAAACAATTTCAACCAAGAATAACCTACCCAGCTAAACTAAGCTTCATTAGTGAGGGAGAATTAAAATCTTTTCCAGACATCCAATCCCTAAGAACCTACGCTGCCACCAGACCACCGCTACAAGAAACACTCAAGAAAGTACTGAACACAGAAGAAAAAGAAAAAAGAACATCAGCATTCTTCACAAGAGTACAGGCAAAAGATTAAAAACACACCTGAACCAACTCCAAAACCCAAAGAAAGACAACAAATAAACAGTAACAACTCTGTAAGAACTTTATGACAGGGATCAACTCTTGCATTTCAATTATTAGCCTAAATGTGAACGGACTAAATGCACCACTGAAAAGACATAGATTGGCAAAATGGATAAAATATCACCAGGCAACAATCTATTGCCTTCAAGAGACTCACCTCACTAGAAAGGACACCCACAGACTCAAGGTAAGAGGATGGGAAACAGTCTTTCAGGCGAACGGAATACAAAAGAAAGGAGGAGTAGCCATCTTAATTTCAGACAAAATATCCTTCAAACTATTAAAAATCAAAAAAGATACAGAAGGTCACTACATAATGATAAAAGGTTCAATCCATCAACAAGAAATATCTATCCTAAACATATATGCACCCAACATAGGTGCACCAACCTTCTTAAAGCAACTTCTTGGAAAACTAAAGAAAGATATTGACTCTACCACTATCATAACTGGGGACTTTAATACCCCACTCACAACCCTAGACAGATCAACAGGACAAAAAATCAGCAAGGAGATCCGGAACCTCAATGTGACCTTGGACCAAATGGACTTAATTGATACTTACAGAACACTCCATCCAAAGACCACAGAATACACATTTTACTCATCACCACATGGAACATATTCTAAGATCGACCACATACTCGGCCATAAATCAAGTATAAGCAAATTTAAAAGGACCGAAATTCTACCAAACACCTTCTCGGACCACAGTGGAATAAAAATAAATATTGACACCAACAAAGTCCCCCCAAAACCCACAAAGACATGGACACTAAACAGCATGATGCTAAACAACTCCTGGGTCAATGACGAAATCAAAACAGGGATCAAAAGATACCTGGAAACAAATGAAAATGAAGAAACATCTTACCAAAATCTCTGGGATGCCCTGAAAGCTGTAGTAAGAGGGGAATTTATATCCCTACAAACACACATGAAGAAAATGGAAGGAACAGAAATTCACAATCTAATAAGCCACCTAAAGAAGCTGGAAAAGCAAGACCACAAAAACCCTAATTTCAGCAGAAGAATCCAGATCACCAAAATAAAAGCCCAAATCCAGGACATAGAAGACAAAAAGATAATTGAAAAAATCAATGAAACAAAAAGCTGGTTCTTCGAAAGAATAAACAAGATCGATGGTCCCCTAGCTAGACTGACCAAGAAAAAACGAGAAAAAAAAACAAATAAGCATAATCAGAAACACAAAAGATGAAGTCACATCTGACCCTGAAGAAATACAAAAGATCATTAGAGACTACTATGTACACTTGTATGGAAACAAACTTGAAAACCACAAGGAAATGGAGGACTTTCTGACATCACACAATCTACCTAGGTTGGAACAAGAAGAAATTGAGTCCCTAAATAGACCAATTACAATCAAGGAAATCGACTACGTAATAAGAAAACTTCCTACAAAAAAAAGCCCTGGTCCAGATGGCTTTCCAGCAGAATTCTACAAGACATTCAAGGAGGAGCTGATACCAATCCTACTGAAGGTATTCCAGGCGATTGAAAAAGATGGAACCCTCCCCAAATCATTTTATGAAGCCAACATCACACTGATACCCAAGCCAGGTAAAGATCCAACAAAGAAAGAGAACTACAGGCCAATATCTTTGATGAACATAGATGCTAAAATTCTCAACAAAATCCTAGCAAACAGGATTCAACAATACATCTCAAAAATCATTCACCATGACCAAGTAGGCTTCATTCCTGGCATGCAAGGCTGGTTCAACATTCGTAAAACCATAAATGTAATTAAATACATCAACAGATGTCAAAACAAAAACCACATGATCATATCATTAGATGCAGAAAAAGCTTTTGATAAAATCCAGCACCCCTTCTTGATAAAAACCCTTGAACATCTAGGCATACGGGGAACATACCTCAAAATAATAAAAGCCATCTACGAGAAACCTACAGCCTGCATACTCCTAAATGGACAAAAATTGGAACCAATTCCCCTGAAAACTGGAACTAGACAAGGATGCCCACTCTCTCCCCTCCTGTTCAACATAGTATTGGAAGTCCTGGCTAGAGCAATCAGAGAAGACGAGGCAATCAGAGGTATTCAAATAGGAAAAGAGGAAGTCAAGTTATCTCTCTATGCAGATGATATGATGGTGTACCTTGAAAACCCAAGAGAATCTGTTAAAGGCCTACTTACATTGATAAAGGCCTTTGGCAAAGTCTCAGGATACAAAATAAATGTACAAAAGACAATCGCATTTCTCTACACCAATAATAAACAAACAGAAACCCAAATAAAAAACACAATTCCATTCACAATAGCCACAAAAAAAATGAAATACCTTGGCATCTTCCTAACCAGAGACGTGAAAGACCTTTACAATGCAAATTACAAAACACTGCTCAAAGAAATCAAAGCTGACATGAACAAGTGGAAAAATATCCCATGCTCATGGATCGGAAGAATCAACATTGTGAAGATGTCCATCTTACCTAAGGCAATCTACAAATTCAATGCAATACCCATTAAATTACCAATAACATTCTTCTCTGACCTAGAAAAAACAACACAGGAATTCATATGGAAACACAAACGTCCAAGAATAGCCAGAACAATCCTCAGCAAAAAAAACAAAGCAGGTGGTATCACAATACCAGACTTCAAACTTTACTATAAGGCTACAATCATCAAAACAGCTTGGTATTGGTACAAGAACAGGCATATAGATCAATGGAACAGAATTGAGATTCCAGAAGCAAAACCTCAATTCCTCAACCAACTCATCTTCGACAAAGCCCCCACCACCTACCAATGGGGTGAGGAGAACCTATTCAGTAAATGGTGCTGGGAAAACTGGTTGACCACATGTAGAAGATTGAAACAGGACCCCTATCTATCCCCATGCACAAAGGTTAACTCCAAATGGATCAGAGAGCTAAATGTAAAACCTCAAACCATAAGAACATTAGAAAAGGAAGGAAATACTCTCATGGAAATTGGAACGGGCATCCAATTCCTGTACAAAACCCGAAACCCACAGGACTTAAGAGAGAAGATAGACAAATGGGACCTTATTAAACTGACCAGCTTCTGCAAAGCCAAAGAAACCATCAAGAGAGTAGGGAGACAGCCTACAGACTGGGAAAAAGTATTTGCCAACTCTAGGTCTGACAAAGGCTTAACATCCTGGATCTACAAGGAACTGAAACGGTTGAAAAGAAGAAAACAAGCAACCCCATTATAAAATGGGCAAAAGATATGAACAGACACTTCACAAAAGAAGACATTCGAGCAGCCAACAAACACATGAAGAAATGCTCAACCTCACTAATCATCAGGGAGATGCAAATCAAAACCACACTGAGATATCACCTAACTCCAGTCAGAATGGCAATTATCAACAACTCAAAAAATATCAGCTGCTGGAGAGGCTGTGGTGAAAAGGGAACACTTCTACACTGTTGGTGGGAGTGTAAGCTAGTGCAACCTCTGTGGAAAGCAGTGTGGCGATTCCTGAAAGCTCTAAATATTGACCTTCCTTATGACTCTGCAATCCCCCTACTGGGAATATACCCTGAAGAACACAAATCACTCTATAAAAAAGATACCTGTACACGTATGTTTATCGCAGCGTTATTCACAATAGCAAGAACCTGGAAACAACCATGCTGCCCATCAAAAGAGGACTGGATTAAAAAAATGTGGTACATATACACGATGGAATACTACGCAGCCATGAAAAAGAACAAAATCATGGATTTCGCAGCTACCTGGATGGAACTAGAGTCTATAATACTGAGTGACCTCTCACAGAAACAAAGATCAGAATATCACATGTTTTCACTCATATAATGGACCTTGAACATCCAATGTAATACTATAAGAAAATGACTGATGGTACTGGGAAATTATGGGGGGGGATGGGATTAACAGTAGCTAATATCTATCTGGGACTGGGAAAACACCTCTTATCAATAGGGTGCCTGAATGAAACGTAATTGTACACCTAACCCTTAACTGTACCCTACAAAACGATAATAAAAAATACTGATTATTAGAAAAAAAAAAAAAAAGATTTACCCATACCCCGCTGAATTATTACGAAAAAGATGCTATCAAAGACTTCATTTCAGTTTACAAGGAAGGACCAGAAAGAACCTGGGAAATACAAGATTGTCAAAGACACGACTTGTATACTCGGCATTCTGATTTTAAAAGCATGCTTGTGTATGCCGCAACTCCACTTGATTTCATTAACGCAGCTAAATTATGTCATCAATTTTCAAAAGAGAAACCACGGGAAATCGTCGTGAGAACTTGCTCCATGGATATGAATGATAACCCAATTCCAATCTATAATAATGTAAGTAAAGATTTTAAAACTAAATTCAATGCTCATCTTAAGTGATGAACCTTGGACAAACTTTTTATTTTCATTGTTTTAAAACATTTTTAATGGGTTTCAGACTTTTTCTATAGGTGCGCCTTTATGAAACTTTAGGATGTAGGTTGAATTTTACTGGTGATCTTAGTTTCAAGATAACAAAGCAAATTAGTTTTTTAGGAAAGATCGTCTCTAATTTTTTTAGAATGCTGTGTTTTTTTTCTGATGTGATTGCTCCAAGAAAGGTAATTCATAAGTGTTTTTTTTGCTTGTGTGATTTCAATAAGATACTAGGAAATTGGAACCCCATATTTCTAGCTGTACTTATACCCCTTTACTGTTTTTTTAAATGTTTCCTATAATGCATGGTAAGCGCGCAATAAATAAAATGTGTGTTAACAATCTTGGCCAGAATTCAAGTGTTGCCACTTGTAGACATGTTTACTCTGCTTGTTTTGAGCTTTGTGTTCAGAACTGGAAAAATATACAGTGTTTTATATAACACCGATATAAATGCAAAATTGGGCGAGACTAAAACGCTAACTTTCATCAAAACAGAAAAAAGTTACATGATTAAATGGATGAAAGGTAGCGACCATGTCGGAAGTTCTGATTTGCTTTTAAACATTAATTCAGTCACTCAAAAGTTCAGGGAGTATGTTAGAATAGAAGGTTTTTTCAAATGTGTCAATGGGGTATTCGACTTTATCATTGAATGTAAAAAAGATTGAATGCGCTGGTTATTACCATTGTAATTTTGGACTACAAGACACCCATTTTTTTTTACGTGAAAGTGTATATGCACCCTGTCGTGTCCTTGAATTACCGATACCTTGAAAGATATATCGATGTGACTTGTAGCGCAACTGCTTATCCAGAACCAATTATCGTTGTTCTTTTCTCAGGCAAGATGTACACTAACGATCAACCATCAAAGAGGAAAAATAATAATGGATCTGAAACAGTCACGTTAAGTTTTTTTTTTGAGACAGAAAAAAAAAATAATCTAGGTAAACCCATTACATGCATTGTGCATGGGCAAAATGATGAAATAGTGAAAGTAACACAGTTTGACACGTCCGAGCTTTTAGAGGAGCCCAAATTAAACATATCATCAGTGAAATTCCATCTTCCAGACACAAACACATGGTTAATATGCATATTGAGTTTGACTATTTTGCTATTGGTGACATTTATCTTGATCTTGAGCATACTTTGCAGAAACAGTACTGGGTAATTGTGTCTATTTAACTAAGATAATAAATCTGATTGTTCTTTTGAGAAAATGAAACCTAGAAAGAGGAAAGGTGAAGCAACAAGGCCATCTGTCTCTAATCGAGAAACTGACTCCAATGGCAATCCAAATAAGATTCCTCAGAAGTATAATGATGAATTATATGAACATTCTAAGATAAAAAAGATGTATGCAGTGGCTGGAAAAACTTACAATATAAAAAGAATGCCTAAAAATGTGCATAACACTCAATCTAAGATACAAGAATTAATTCCTAAAAAATTAAATTATTTAGATCAAACAACAATCTCCATGTATTCTCCTAAAATTTTTATCACAGAGTTATATAAACTTTTAAGGTTTTACAATGCTGCTGTTTTGCAATTGCAAATATATTGCACGTGTCCCTCTATAGGAAACATGCTATATGAAAAAATACTGAAAATGGTCAATGTCTCCATTGTATATGGCACACAAATTGTGTCAGAATGTTTCACTCATACTAAAGATACTGCAATCCTCATTAATGAATTTATAAAAGGAACTTCAATTCATACTGACGCAACTAGAAAAGCCGTGGTAAAGCCTATCTTGGCAGATGCACACAAACAACAAACAACAGGATTTTTTTGCCTATACATTAACAGTCCGACAGAAAAAGACTTATTTAGTGTTGCACATATATGTCTGGGAATGGCTATTGCATACCCAAATAAAGTAACACTAAATGTAGCAAAACTTACATATCCTGTAGTTTTGTCGTGTCACACTAGTATGCATAACTCTTTCAATGAACACGTTTTTTTAAATGATTATGGTCAGATTTGACAAAGTATTAAAGGTTGTGGAAAAGAAAGCATTGACTTCTTGTTTTTACGTCCATGGGTAGCAAGAAAATGGTTTTACTTCATTTAGTTTCCTTTGTTCTATTCTCTCTAATTACATGCGAGAATTCAAGTCAATTGTTTAACGAAGAGCTTGAGATGGGGACATTGAGCATTAGTTTTTCAGAATATGAGTTTTCAGGGGAAGACGCAGAGCAGAACAGTACTAATTCAAACGTTGTATATAACGAGACATATAAAATAGTCACTCAGAACAATTCTATCTCATTCTAACCTGAAACTATTTAAAAATGTAAGAGTTATGTATTTTTCTTCATAAGAAACAAAGAACAAAATGATTCTCACAACCATAAGCCTATTGCTATGGATTCAAGTTCACAACAATGTAGGTTTATTTTCTGGTTATTATAAATATACTGAATATATTGAGGCAGTGACTAATTGCACACATTCAAAGAAAACATTGCAGCTAGAACCTTTACATCAGCCTGCTTCATATTCCCCAGAAAAAATAGGTGCTTTGATTCATTATGATGGAGAAACATTCAGTTCTAATTTACCATTATGTATAGATGAGAGCTTCTTGGATGATTTTGCTTTGTTATACAATAATCCTAACCAACTAAGAGTAATTTTTGCTTTAGTAAAATATTCCTTATATGCGGAAGAAGAAACGTTTTGTAAACGTTATCTATGGGCACAATTTTTTAGCGGATATCGTGAATGCTATACTGATGCAGCCTTCACTTGCAGAAATGGAATTTGTAAAAAACATGTGTTTAATCAGCTACAATATACAAATAATTTCTTCGTGGAAGACATCGTTGGATTTGAGTTACAAACAGACTTTACAAATAAGTCTCAAATTCTAAGCATTGGTATTTTGTTACAGTTAGCAAACCCACATGCAAAGATCACGAAAATAATACGTTTTGAAAGTAGTGCTGTTGCCATTTTTGACGTGCTTTTTGACATTGCACGCTATTTCTATTTACAATCTGACTTGTATGGGATGCATTCAGGAATTTTTAAAGCATTGCAAGATTTAAATACAGCCTTGCCTTTTAGAGGAAAGAATCCAATCGTTTTAATTAGACCAAATGAGGTTGCTTAGCAACCAAAATTTATAAAAGGAAGGTGTTTAATTGCCTTTCTAAGAATGGCATTATATTCTTGGATGATTGAGAACATCCAGGATGAGTCAGATTCAGAACTATCCATGGAACAACAAAGTGAACGGTTCAAAATTAACTTGCCATGGATAAAATTCTTAAATTTTTCAAATTCTGACATTTGCAACTTACAGAATATATATAAACTAGTGGAAAATGAAAGAATGATTGCTATTGTGCACCCCAAAGCAAACGACATTCACAGATGGAGTTATTTGTGCCACCCCGAAGCCGTGAAAGTTGTAATTCTTGGACAGGACCCGTATCCAGATGGTCAGAGTAACAGAATAGCTTTTGGAACCTTAAGAGGCTGTAAACCTCCAGATTCCCTGAAGACTGTTTTTAAAGCGCTTAGCCGTACTACTAATTTAAAGCCACCTATATATGGAAATCTTGACTTGTGGTGTAAACAGGGTGTCCTTTTACTCAATACTATATTCACTGTAACTCACGGTGTGCCGCTCTCTCATGATTCTTTAGGATGGCAGTATCTAAGTTATCATATAATCAAATGTTTGTCAGAGAAAAAAGAAAACCTGGTTTTCCTCTTGTGGGGAAATCAAGCTAAAAAATGTTCTCTGTTCATAAACAGAAAGAGACATCTAGTTCTTGAGTGTGCTCACCCATCCCCACGTGCCGATGCCGTGAAAAAAACCCTTTGCTGGATGTAATCACTTCATCTTAACCAATAATTATCTGATAGAAAACGAGAAAATCCCGATTGACTGGAATGCAATTGAACACGATACTTAAGTTTTATTTTTACAGAGTTTCTAGAATTTCAGTGGCAATTTGATCTTCTTGAGATCGATCAAACATTTGTTCAATATTCCTGGATTCTAATAAAATGTTCGCCCGACTCCGCGTCTGTCTTACAGACAAATCGCTTTCGCCAAGTCGTCATTGTTTCTTCGCCTGCGTCCCCTTCCTCGTCCTCTCCCACGTCCCCTCCCTCGCCCTCGGCCCATCCCTCTGTTTACATTTCGAGTTTCCTTTATCAAACTAACATCGATATAAGGCTTTATTTCACAAGTAGGGACTATTTTTTTTCTTCTAAATTGTATTTTAGGGTAATCATAATTAAAACATTTCTGTTGACAAATTTTTTGGACCACGTTTTTCACATTTATTTGTGAATCACAATGTAGGTTAACCTTAACATTTTTGCTAGGGCTTTCTAGGGTTGTCTTAGAAAAACAAAATCCATCTTCTGGTTTAACGCCCGGAATTCCCTAGAAAGAGGAAACACAGATCACTTTCCTGTCAAATATTTAACTGAACCTCTAATTTATCAAATTCAAAGCCTGTTGCCCCACCCACCTGCGCACCATTGCGCTTGTCCGATTCGTCAATATCCTGGTCTTCATGCAGCCCAATAGACAGGGCAGACGAAAGAGCTGGCGATAACGCACCATCGACATCTAGCCCACAGACATTGCCTACAGCATCAGTGTTTTTTGCAATGTGCTCTGAATTAGCCGCGTCTTGATCTTCATGTCGACGTGAATCATGTTTTTGACTGTCCGTCTTCATCCTTTTTTCGCGAGACGAGTCTAAAGGGAGATAAGGAGTCTAAGACATAAGTCATATCTACAACAACAATGGAAAACAAACAAACTGCGCTTACCTTCATAATCGTTTTTAATGTTATCGTCTCTTCTCTCATCCTTTTTTTTCTATCTTCATCACGTCTTTTTTCTCTTTGCTTGCTTACTTTAAAGCGTTTTTTCTCTTCTCCATGTCTTTTTCGATCGGCAGATTTGAGATCGTCTTTAAACTTAACTTAACTTCAGGCTCTGATTTATAGTCATAGTTTTTAAAAACAAAGAAATTTAAAATGACTTTATCATTCTCAAAAGACATGGTAAGGATCTTCTCCTTTTCTGTTCTTTCCGTTACAGATGTTACGTTCTTACTACAAATCAACTGCCCTCGTAAATGAAAGCATTTAAATTTTCCTTCATTATTACATATGTCAACGGTTAATGATCCATAGGAATCATTTTCGAGTGAACATGAGAGAACAGATAACCATCCTCTTGAAAAAATTTCGTGAGTTCCAGCTTCTTCTTTAAAAGACACACACGTAGCATTTTCAAATTCAAATCTTTTCATATGAAAACATTTGCTTATGAGCTGTTGAAAAACAAGACTAGCATTGTCAATTGCCATGTAACATCGTTCTTGTGCAAACATTTCGAGTTTATCAAGCAACCTGTAGAAGAGTAGGGAGATCCACACTCTGTTACAACTTGCAAAGAATGATCCTTTTGTGAGAGTACATGAAATATTTATACTATGCTTAACCACAATCTTTTGCATAGGGATCGATCGTCATGACGCAACTTAAAACCGTTTAAGTCAGCAGGTATCTTTCACATGAAGATGACGTCAGAGGTAAAATACCTCCCCCCTCATTTCCTGGTTTAGTAAATGGGAGGTAGTTTTGAAACTGCTATAAAACCAGATACTAAAGGCGAAGTGTTTCAATCATTCTTGATTCTTCAACTATGAAGGTAATTCATTTAAATGAATGGTTTTCATAGAATTGTTAAGCTGAGAATGAAAATCAGCTTTATAAGCATTTTGTTTTGTTTTGCAGAGACCAGCATATAAAGACGCATTTAACAGGTAAGCTTTTTTTCCTAAAAATTAAAATGAGAAACAAGCTGATGTATATCACGTTTCCTTTATCCGAACTGTTTCAAAAATGTCAGAAGATGTTTGTGAAGAACGATTATAAATCTGCCTGAAACACCACCTTACTGCAAAGCCATTTACAAAAGAGGAAGGATTTTTCTTGGGGAAAGGTGTAACCTTCTAGCTACAAAAATCGAAACACCCAGTATATTGTTTTTCTGGAACCCTCCTGATACACTTAATCTAATTGTATTTTATGTGAAAGCCTCTATGCTTGCATCTACCTCTGACCGTGCGACTTGCAGAAATCTGTTGCTTTTTATGTCTTGAACTTATCTAGAGTTTCTTTCCTTCAATTCAAAGTACAACTTCATAGGTATGAGATCACAGACCACAACATCACTATATAGAAAAAGTACAAATGAACTGTTTAACCTATATGGATTTTGATTTATGGATCACGTTTTGGATACCTGTAACTTCGCACACAGTCCCTGTGTTAAGAATATACCTTACAAGAATTTGTAACGACAACAAAAACGGCTGTTTTTGTTTTTTAGAACTAGAATGTGCTAATTTGAACTGGATGTCAGATTGTACATGAAAGTTAGAAACCATTACGATTATCATACAACAAGCCAAGCAGTAGCCCTTGTATTGTTTTATGCATCTGAAGTGGGCCTGATGTATAAAATGATGTGAAGACAATTTCTGTAGGGGTTTTTTTGGGGGGGAGTTAAGGGGAGGGGGGTCTAATTTTTAAGACAGTTTTTAGAAAATTAAGAATAAGTTAGTTTTAAGAATAAGTTAATTTTAAGGATAAGCTAGTATTAAGGATAACTTAGTTTTAAGAATAGATTTAAAGATAAGTTTAGTTTTTCTGTAGAGTTGAGTTTAATGTTTTGTCAATCACGTAAGTACATTGAGTTAGTGAATTGTCTTGCATGTTTAATAAATAACTTCAGTCATTTAAAATGTTAGGAACGGACACCACTCAGATATAACCAACAACAAAAGGGCACTAGTAGTTTTAATTTTCAGGAAAACAAGGCTTACGGTATTACGTGTTAACGTTTAACAGTATTCCAGTGTTTACTTGAATACTCCGGTTCCGTTTCTTCTTTTACAGGTAAAGCAGCTGACAATCTCCCCACCTTTGCCGTTTTAAACATCACAATAAATCGTTTTTTAAAATATCAAGAGAGTGTCTTTATTTTTTAAAGCTTGAATAATGTAAGGGGCAATAGAATTATCGTTCTCAAACTGTAATCTTAGGGGATTTAAATTCATAATAAGATTATTGGGATTCACAACTCTAGACATACCAACATAAATAGAACTAAACTTCAAATTTTTTGGATCATCCCCAAAATCCAAAGCAACCCTTTCTAAAGACAAACCTTGGCTTTTTGTTACAGTCATAGCAACTTTAGAGACGATGCCGTAGTCACACGTGGTACAAAGATGGTAACTATTTTCATTTGAAAATTCAACAAATTTGGAAACATTATTGTCCAATATAGAGATAAATCCCATTGAATCTTTTACTACTAGTTTTGGAAAACCTTTTTTATACAAGACTCTGGTAAGTTGTTTATCTGTCCCTAAAGGAACAACAGTATCAAACGTAAAGCCTTCTAAAGTGTAATTATGGACTGGGAGAGCATTTGAGATCATTCCAGTCAACGATTTTACATGCGATATAATTTCTCCCGTTCTTCGTCTTGAAACATTATTTCTATTATATGTTGTCAAAATTGTTTTTCCAAACTTCTGTTTGGAATGTTGTTGTAGAATAGCATACCTTTCAAGGAAAATTTCTTTAAACACGGTATAGATTATGCTAACATCTTCAAATGATAAAGATCCAGTTAAAGGTAATTTTTCATACTTCAGAAAAAAAGGATCTCCACAAGAATCTGTTTCTAACAAATCTTTATCTGTAACGTCTGAGTGTGTTTGGAAATCTAAGTCAGAATCAGGTTCTAGCCAACCCGAAACTTCAATGTCCAGAGATGTGCTTGGTGTTTGTCGTAAGAATTCAATATCAGGTAATGGAATTTTCCTTATTTGTAACAGAATATCGGGAGTTGTAAATTCTGAGCAGCAGTATGAATACATCCCGCAATATAAAAGTCCCGCCAAAAAAGAGTAGGCATATAATGCTTGTTCGCATGAAGTTCTCTCCAAGAATAAATCGCTCTGCAACAGCTCCACAAAAGTTTCAAATTTACCAGAATAGCTAACAACAACAGATTTTAATCTTGAAATCACTCCTATTGAACTATCTCTTATGTGTTTGATTTGGCATGTAATTAAAGTTTCTTCCACAGATCCATCATCTAACAAGATTTCCTCAATGGAAAGACTCCTGGAAACGTTTTGATCAGCAAACTGTGAGTAAGAGTTTAATCTCGATAAGTTTGTCTGAAACCATGTCTTAATGTCTAATGTATGATTTCCAATAGATTCTTTGTATTCCTCGAAGTTTTTGTTTTGAATAAGAAAATACATGGGAAAAGAGAATAGGCGATGTTTATCCATCACAGCTACTTGTTCATGCAAAGATACAAAATACCGCTGTACTTCGCTATGTGAAAGAAATAATCTTGTCATTTCAATTTCGTTTGATGGATTTCTTATGAAAGATGCCGGTTTAACAAACCTATCAACATAACTAATAAGTTCTTGGTTTAAAGGTAATCCAAATTCGATATACTTTAACAGGTTTCCGAATTCTGAGTCAGTACATCTTTTATTATTAATAAAAATAATCCAATTCTTAGACGTATCGCAATAGTTAGCCAGAGTTTTATCACTTATTAGCGCTGAAAGAACGTCAGTACCTTTTTTGATATCTTTGTTCTGAGTCACAGGATTAAATGAAGTAGTAAGCGCTCCGCTTTGCATTGGAGATCCGACACAAA
This sequence comes from Cephalopachus bancanus, assembly GCA_027257055.1. Taxonomy (NCBI): domain Eukaryota; kingdom Metazoa; phylum Chordata; class Mammalia; order Primates; family Tarsiidae; genus Cephalopachus; species Cephalopachus bancanus. The sequence goes on along the minus strand of JAPVLO010001447.1, from coordinate 60,003 downwards.
CAATGCATGGAATTAAAAGTTGTTGATATAGCTCCGTATTGTACAAACCATTGTAGAACCAGTAGAAAAAGACTACTGTTTGCAAAATGTGTCTTAAAACAACTCCAGATTCATCTATTACTATTACATTACTGCTACAAAGGTCAGGCATGTCTTGTTTAGTTTTGATAGAAGAATCGGATAAAGCCTTTTCTGCAATATCAGAAATTACGTGCCAATAAGTAGAGAGATCTTGCTTTTGTTGTTTTTTCATGCTGTTTTCACTATTTTCTATGCACGTATGTCTATCATACATTGAAACATGAGAACTATTAAAACCAAAGGTCTTAAAAATTGTTTTGATCTGTGCGGATTTGCTACGATTTAAAACAGTGCTTAGGTTTTGGGAGGCAATGGCAGTTGTTGCAGTAATTACACAGTCCACATTGCAAGCAATTGTTTGAATGCTACACGTTTTACCGGCTCCTGCAGTTCCAGTAATCAACAAAGTCTTAAAAGGAAAAAAAGGTAAAGGCTGTGGTAATTCTTCGTTTCCAACGTTAACAATGTTCTCGTATGCGGAGAAAAATTCAACCTCAGGGTCCAGAATGTTTCGAAACCAGTCTGTTGGCAGTGGTTCATTCAACCGTTCTGCAGACAAAGCCTTTACCTTGTCTACGATAAACTCTATCTTGGGTGAAGATGACATATTCAAAACAAATGTATTGTCATACCTTCCCCCAAAAAAACTTGACATCGACATATTGTTTCCTTCAGAACGGATGTCTGAGTTTATTGGAATTCTTCATGGAAAAAGTGGCTTTTATAAAGGACAAACTATTCATGGAGCATTGCGTGATCCAACCATTCTAAAAAAAACAGTTTTTTTATAATATATGTAACATATTACTAAATGCCATAAATGTTGGACCGGTAATGGGAGAATGGAATAGGCATGTCAAGAAATTTCCTTTCAAAAATAATATAACCTTTGAAGATTATTTTGAAAGCTGGTTACAAGCAATTAAACAGGTTACGATTGACAATATATCATTCTTAGCAAAAAACATTACTGACGTCTTCGCGGATGAAAACTACAGTAGATATATTGATTGGCTCACAACTTTGGGTGTTGTACCCGTTGAAACTCAGTTTTGCAACACGAAGGCTGGTATTCATGCATTCATTCCAAGAATCTATCCTTGCAAACTTTTGTTAGATATTACCAGAAACAAGAATGCCTTTTTGCAACGACCATTACAAACTTGCAAACAGTGTCAATTCCAACTTTTTCTGAAATTGTAATTTATAGAGAAAAGTTCTCTGAGAAAATAACCAGTCACAAAAACAAAATACAGTTAAAGACACATGTGTTCAGTGAGCCAATTAAAATTGGAAATGAAATGTTGTTCACTACAGTGATAGCTCATAATTATACTGAGATCGCAAAGCATAATGGTCTGAGGCGTCACCGGAAAATGTGTCAATTGTTAAAAACATTCCCAATAAAGGCTATCACAGTACCAAGATCTGAAACTAATAGCAAAAAAATCATGGAGCTAATCGAAAAAGAGGAAAGAAGCAGTGACGCCAAAAAAACTCTGATGCGATTTTTGGTGAATTTGTCTGATAGCAAGTCTAAAATAGGCATTAGAGACAGTGTCGAGTATTTTTTACAAGACATTTCTCCATCAATTATAGATGAAAACAAATTACTTCCAAACAAGGGAATTCTTCCACAGCGACACGATGATCGAGATACACGAAATATTTTTAAAAAGCAAGTTATCAAATGTATGGAAGATCAAATTCAAACACAAATGCATGAAATAGAGAACTTGCGAACAGCAAACAAAGTATTTCCAGCAAAAATAAAAACTTAAATTCTATGATAGATTCCTACGGACAACTGCCAACACAAGATTTCTCCATCAGGGGTGATCTCGATACTTTACCACTTGCAACAGCACTGGGTCAGCTACAGTCCATTCCATTTAACGCTATTGCGATAGATGATGATAGAACAGTTATGAACAGTTTTCTATCACAATTTATCCCAGACATAGAATTCTCAGACAAAAGGTTGGATATGTTATGGGAAATGGAATACATTAGAACTTTCCGGCTTAGGAAAATGGTCGACAATCAAGGATTAGAAAAAAATATCTCCTATTCTAACTACACCATAGAATTACTAATTGCACCCTTCATTACAAAGATTCTGAACATGTCCAATGTGACATTGATACCTGAAAATTGTCTTTTTTTGTCGTACGAAGAAATTATGCAACTTATATACGAAAGGAGTAAATTGAAACATTATTTAACACTGATACGCAGCAGAGAATTTAGCGCTAGACAAGTAACAGCCCAATATCCCAAACAAATGCTTTACCCAGAGAATGGCAACCACTTACAAAATAACAGATATGACGGGTGCCTTAACCTTTCGCTATCTAAGGGAAATTTTTGAGGGTGAGAGTTTTACAACAAGTAAAAAAATGCCAATAATTGATGTTTCGTTAGGTAAGAGTCAGCTTCGTTTTCACTTAGAAGACGACATCATCTGTAACGAGTATGAGCTGAAAACATTCTGTCAAAACAGAATTGGTTTTCTTGGGTTTGTGGCAATTTTATTGTTTAATTCTGAGGATTTGATGTTAGAAGTGAGACTTACTGAACATCAACTTAAAAGACGAATTATTTTTATACAACCAACGTCATCTGAAGACTTTCTTTTATGTGGATTACTATGGGCAATTGAAAATTTAAGGTTGGAAAAAAAAACTCTCCACAAAGTTATAGAATTCTTGAATGGCAAGGAAAATAAATGTCAGATAATGGCAATGGTAATAAACACATGTAAAAGTCTAATTGCCTCAATAATGTATCTCTTCTACAGCGATTGTATTTCTGATAACAATGCTGTTAACAATGTTCCGCCTATTGTTAAACTATATAATGAAGTACTCATATCCCAAGCATGTATTATAAAAAACGTTTATTTTAACTTACCAGGAGCCAGTCCAGTAAAAAGTTTATCTATAGAAAATAGATTTTTAAAAGATACTCCTAAAACAGTAGCTCAAGTCTTTGAAAACAATGTCAACAAAACTACACCTTTAACACAATGTAAACTTAAGCATTCAGTTGATGTGGAAAAAAACTATTAGATCATTAACAAAACTCACATGCTGCTTTTCCAACTCTTTCAAGTCATCATCCCCTAATATATCAGCTAAAAAAAAATTTCAACAATGAAAAGGCAAAGTTGATGTAAAAAGTGTAATCTATGTTGTCCACTAGAGCAGAAGCTAAAGTTGCCTTACAACCTTTCCATTTGTCATCCATACTCCAGTATACGAGCTAGCATCCATCAACCCATCATGCGGTTCTATTTCGAACTCGGTAGGCTTAAATTCATTCACCCAATAAGTGACAGTGTGTTTTTTTTTAATAAAATGCAAGACAAAGTCTACGAGCTTCTCTTGGTATTTACAGACACTAAATTCATCTGTGAATTGGGACATGCATGAACGTATGAAAACGGTAGAAGAATAGGTCCAATGTTCAGAAACAGCAGGGCTCAGAAAATTAGAGATTTCACAAAAATCCGTTTGAAACATAAAGTTGTAGCCAGAAAAAACTGAAATTTCACATAGAGGAACGATCCCACAGTATGTTTTTTTCCAGCAGGATTCCAGTGCCGTTTGTATTAAAGGCTTTAGGCAATAATTTCATTCCCTCAAATCAAGTAAATAAATTGTTTCAATGCATTTTATAGCAATCCACCTTAAATCTAGCATTTCACAAACATACAAGAAATTTCTTGTAAACTTATCAATTAAATAAGTGATGTGATGGAATACAGTGGAGGATTTGCACTTTAAATTCTCTATGAATTTGAACAATTGATATGATGTGACCATACTCATCAACTTGAATTTTTGTAGGACTTGTTTAATTGTTGTATCAATTCTTTAATGCAAACTTTTATTGTCGACTTAACACTCTTAAACATTATGAAATCAAAATCTTTAGAGATTGTTTCAGTTAAAGCACTGTTATATCTGTGCATCGTGAGATGAACTGCTAAATCAGGCTCTATGTCAGTGCCTGTACCCTGAACACTTAGTCTGCCACAATCTCCTAATATTTCCGGTAAACCACATAACAGAGATATGTCGTCTAAACAACATTCACAGAAAACTGTTTCTATGTTAGCATAGGATAGAAACCATAGAGCAGAAAATCCCAGGAAAAGTACTGATCTAGTTCCTCCTATTGACTTCAAATCAGGCCCTAAATAATCAAAATATGGACTCACTGCATCACATTCACTGTAAAATCTGGAATGGAGAAAGTGGATTGCAGTTTTTAACTGTAATAAACATAAGTCGTTGTCAAATACCACCCCTAGAAACTTTTTTGGGGTTAGAAGGCAAAATTTCACCTCTTTCCAGATAACAATTGTAGGTTCGAAAAATGCCTTAAGCTTTAAGGAAACACTGTCTGTATCATCTGAATCAGAAAACATAATCTTTGTTTCTTGTAACGTCAGAGAAAAAGATAAAGATGTCAACTCATACCCAAAATGGTTTTTTTGATTGGAATGTGTACGAGAATTGTCATAGAGAACATTTTTATGTGGATATGTTGCGACACTTCTCAGTTCTACAAATCCAAATTTTGTTAATAAGTTTTTTTTGAAACCATCAATAAATTTGGCAGATAAGATGATGGTTTGAGAATCATCTATCATGATGGAAAGAGATGAAAAAGTATTTGAAAGGATCTTAACCAGTTCACAATTTGAGAAATACAAAGAACTCAAAAACTCAGATTTATTGAGGAAGCTTTCATCTAGATCCTGAGTATTCACATAACCCTTTAGAGATTGTAAAAGTTCATATTGCTCCGCCGTTATTGTTTTACCAATAACAAGAAATGATTGTAATTTGAATGTTTTTCTATTCGCATTTTTAAAAAGACATTGAAATATTGGTGTTCTATCTATATCTTTTCTCCAATCGCTATAAATGCAATGAATATTGAGGTTACAAACTAAACCTTTCAATTCTATCATGCTTTGAGGCCTATGTCCACTAAACTACTCACATCCACACCTCTCAACTTGTATACAAAGATGCTTTGCCTTTGTTGAGTGACTTCTTTTAACAAACTACGCAGCATTTTAAAGGTTGTGCATCCGGTTCTAGGAACACCCCACTCATCCAAGAGTTTCTCAATTTCTGTTTTTTTAAAACTTCTAAAAGGGCGTCCAACGACATATCGAGGTTTGCTTCTAGTGATACACATATTAAAGGCGCTTTAAAAAAAAATCTTCATTAACATAATGCTAAACTTAGCAATTGAGAAAGATTTAGTATTTTCCTGAACCCTTTCAATTTATTATACAGACGCAGAGTTTTAACATCAAATCTCTGAAAATATTGTAGGTGGTACATGAACACCAGTTGTAGAACTTGCAGTATTTCTTCAGATCTCCTGGCCGCACAAATCAAGATAGTTTCTTCAGTAAAATCTGTAGTGACATCAGTGCAGGATCTTAGTCCCAGTTCTTTTACAATTACATGCCCCAGTTTAGCAACTCTGTGAAAAAGATCCCAATTCAAAACACCCACATTCTCAACAATATCTATTCTTGAAGTGCAAAGATAATTCTCTGGAAATTTGTATTTGCTAAGCACATACTCAAAAAAAGCTTTAAGTTTAGTAGTGCCGAGGAATTCCAAATGCTTAACAAGAATGACATTGACAAAGACAAACCTGTTTATTTCTCTGTCCAAGCTACTCATAACTTGTTCTGCTTCACAAAAATCTGCGCCACGTAAAAAGGTACTACTGAAATCATTTATGTGGGCTAAGTAATCTCTTTGAAGCATCTTATCACCATTTACATAATAGTCGCCATTTAAAACAGTGTCTTTTCCAGCAACCACACTTTTGAAAACATCATCTTTGTTTTTTTTCTTGCAGACAAATTTACAATTCTTCACCACTGTTTCCAAAAATTTAAAGTAAATGTCTTTTTTTACAGGAAGCTTACATGATTCAAGCTGAATAGATATTTTGTTCTCTTGTAGTAGGAGACACAGCAAGAATAAACTATCTGATAAACTATTTAATGTTGTTTTCTCTATAAAATGTCTTGGATAGTAAATCTTTCTAAGGCTAGTGCTATCCAAATATGTTTCAGACAGGAGTTCATACCTCTGCCAAAAATCTTTTCCACTCTCACTGAGTATTCTTTTTTCAGAGGGTGTCCAATCAATGCATTCTGGAATAGCTATGGGACATAATATTCCTGTCTGCTTTATCAATGAAGGATTAATGTAAATAAAAATTTCATTCCCTTTCAACATCCGTACTCTACCAAGAGACTGAAAAATGGAAACCATAGTTGGCCCTTGTTTGAATAATTGTACATATACAAATAAGCTGCTAAAATGGGCCACATCAAAACTTAAACCGACAGAAACCACAGAATTATAAATAACTATATCATAATCGGCCCAATCCGTTATACAGATACATTTTCCCTGTTTTGCTGTAAGTAGTAAAACTTTTTTATAAGAAAAGTCCTGCTGCAATAATTCTTTCAAGTACTCAGCAGCCGTAACTGTGCTCGAAAATATACAAATTTTTTGATTGTCATTTAGTCGAGCTGTAAGTTTCTCATAGAATTTACAAAATGTAGCACAAAAAACAGCAGTCCTCTCGGAAAAATTCTTGCCCACAAAAGTATTTATGATAAGAGCAATGTTAGAACACGGTCTACAATTACTAAAAAAGGAGGTGACGGAAGTATTGATAGTAGCATCCATAACAACGATGTATTTTGCATTCTTTATCAAATCTAGAAACTTGTATTCCACATCATTCATTCGTGTCATTGTCTTTGAGTAAAACTGGTTAAAGATTGACATGATTTCATCTAATATTAAAACACTATATCTTTTTATCACTCTATGCAGGTTTTCTATTTGAACAATTAACCTATTAGAAGAAATTTCACGTTCTAAAATCTCAGAATATAATTCAAAATCTTTTACGCCAGCAGTTTCACACTTTCTTAGAAACTCAGCGGCAAATGTCTTTCTACAAGATACAGACAAGATAGAAGCATTTGCCGGTAGAACACTAAGGAAATTAATTAAAGCCGTGGTTTTACCGGAACCCATTGGCGCTCTAACTATTTTAATTTCTTCATTAATGTTTTCAAATGTGACTGCGGAGAAATTCTGCTCATACACTGTAACATTTGGCTCAAAATGAACACGTTTTAAGTTTTGCCCATAACATTCCCGAAAAAAGAGCTCATTCTGAAAGACTTCGCCCTGCATTTCAAACACAAGAGATGGCTTACAGTCGAGTGGACAGCATCAATATGAAAATTTGGCTTTTATCAATAATTTGTTCAGGGATTACGTTTCTTAACGTCACAGTTTTTTTTTGTTGTTGTTGCTGCACACTTCCCAAGCTTAGGATTTCCGTGTGCTTATTATGAAATTAATGATTTTAAAAATATAAACCTGTCCATGCCTAATGACATATCTAGATTCACACCGCAACTCTATTTGAATCCATCTCAAATTATTGGTTACACTGTATTTGTTGAATTTGTTTTCATTTGCGTGTTAACTTATTACATTATATGTGCTGTGAAGATATATTCATCAGAAAAATCGCTAAACATAAACCAGTCTTCCAGGGACATAACATGGATAGGCGATAATCTGTCATGCTTTCAGTTCATATTAACTATGGATACATTTCAACTTTTCATAACTTCGCTTGCATTTAGAATTTCAATGGTCGCTGCTTTGACTTTTTGTTTTTTTTTTCCTGTGTCTTATCGCTTTTAATTTGACTATGGTAACCCAGTATCAATCCTCAGAAAAATCTTCTTTCACGCTAAGCAAAATCCATCCAAAATTAAAAGGCACAATTAAGTATAAAACTATGATTATCGATCTGGTGCAGATGACCCTAGGATATTCAGCAATGGTTTTTGCAATGACTTTAGGCCTGGGTCTAGGAAATAGTTTCTTCATGTTATCTGCCTACGTAGCATTTGGAATTATCAATACTTTTGCATTTCTTGCTATCATTCTCTTTTTAGTTACAGAGCTTATTTTATGGAGCTACGTGAAAGTGCAATTTGGATTTCATATTGGTGTTTTGTGTGGAATAGCTGGTCTCACATACCCTGTAATAGCATATGAATCTATCTTTCAATCTGAATGGACAAAACGGCTAATCATCAACATAGCGGTATTAGCCTTGATATGGCTAGCTTTCACATTGTGTCGCTTAATAAGATTCTTCGATAGCCGTCATCGAAGATACAAGATGATACCTTCTCTAATAGAAGAAACCACTCCTCTAGAAGAAACTGAATAAAGCCAATTTTTATTTTATTACAGAGGTAAATGGGAATGGTTACAGACAAGACTTATTTTTCAGTGTTGCTAAGCCTATAGAAGCTTTTAATATTGAAGTTTGTTTTTCATCAGTACCATTTAATAAAGGCTTTTCAAGTGATGTTGTGTCATCATCTGAATCCATGTCAGATAAAACTGAAAATTCGTTTTGCAAATCAATAGGTTTCCCTTTGTAATCAACTAAGGTGTCTTTTCTCTCGGTAAGCATGTCGCCAGAAATTCGTTTACAACAGTTTGTACCCATACTTCCAAATTAGTTTTTTTCAAAATAAAGTTTTCCCACGAATTCAAAACTTCTTGAATAATAGATGCTGAAAATGAAAAGTCGATAAGTACTGGCATTACTATTAAGAGTAGAGGCACTTCTTCTTCAGTATAGTGTTTCTGATTGACTATGATCTGCGCATTTTTTTCTTCTTCGGTTCTTTTTCTGAAAATCGCTGAAACTATATTAAATTTAGATATTGAGGTATGATCCACACGCTAGGGATCAGGCTGATCTCTGAGGAAATATTGTGTAGCTATATATTGCTGTATTAATACTTGGTAATAATATCGGTGTTTAGGGTTGATGAAAGCATTAATTTTAAATCTGTTTTTCTCGTAGATCGTAAGTTTCTTCAGAGGGCTATTTTGTAAGCTAGTAGAAAGGTCTTCCTTACAGTCAAAAACTATAACAAGAGATTGTTGATGTTGGTTAAGTGTCATAAGTTTGTCGATAACTTCTTGAGACACAAATGAGCGACAAGTTCTCCTTTTTTTGGAGGTTGCGTATTTCTGATCACGTGATATAAGAAACTCGCGAGAAGAAGGTTGCTTCCCAACTGATCTGTATTCAATGGCAGGTATCTGTTGGGACAAAATAAATTCACAAAAGCTCTGTTCATCACAGTTCTTCAGTAAACTTGCTACATGAGGATCGGTCTTTTCTCTCAAGTATTTATATCTAAATTTAATTTCAAAAATTTCCATGTTTTCCTTGAACGATAATAGACCATCAGCATTTACAGTAACACCATAGCAACTATCCAAAGATGCACCTAGAACGCCACATGAAGGGTCAATCAACAATCCCATATCTTCTACAATGGTTTCACTTTTCATTACATAGGTATCAATCAATTGTTTAACGAAGCCTTCGTGCACGCTTCCATAGATCACGGCTTCACTTTTATAGTAATTGTCTCCATGATCTAAAAATGTTTTGGAGACTAAAGCATCATAGAATTTTGTGGAAGTAATACAATGCTTATGGACAGCATGCCAGATTGCACTTTTAGATTGTCCTCTGGTCTCTCTTTCAAGAATCTTAAAAAGATTAAGAGTTGTGAAAGGGGCTACTTGCATCAGTTTTTGTGAAAGGAAAATGCATTTCTCAGTTAATTCTTCTTCAGCTGAACAGCTATCCAAAACAAAACATTTACGATCGATTAAAGATTCCAAGGCAGAAATAAAAGCAGTGCCAACTGCATAATCAACATATCTTTTATTGAATTTCATGATCAAATAATAGATGTGAGACAGTCTAACACAAGGAAAATGCAATGTTTTAAACACTTCTCTAGACCCAGAATATTTTCCAATCAAAAACCAACACAGGTTTTCTTCTTCAGCAATTGACAGTATCTTAGTTATTGCATCACTAAAATCAAAAGCCATAATACTTATAAGCGAAAATAAAAAGAAGGGTCAAGGTCTAAATCATTAACAGTAAGCATTGAAAACAATTGCTGTAGGTCCTTTATAATTTTTTTCTAGCATCATATGACATTAAAGAAAAATATTGTTTTCTAATTGGATGTCTTTTTGCACGCCTACTTTCATTTACATAAACCGTTTCGAGCAAATCACGCAGCCTGAATTCTTTATTGTCATGTAAGAAATCATAGAGATTTTCGAATATATCAGTGACATTTTTGTGTAAGATTAAACCTATATAAACCAATTGTTCAGCCAAGACTTTGCAACAGCATCTTTATATTCAAGTGGAGATTTTAAAGGGCTCAATCTGCATGCATTGTTTGCGGCGGTAAAAAAACTGTTCTCATAATACATTTGTGTAATATGACACTCACGTTCATCAAGCATCCTAACCATACAAAACAGTACAACATAACCAAAAGCACACATGTCTAAATTACAATGTCTAACAGCACTCCCATTATGTTCAAACTCACTGTAGATGTCTAAAAGGATTTGCTTTTGCGCAACTATAGGTCTAAATCCAGGATTATACATATCACACAACTTGTTTTGACTGTGCGGTACTAATTGCACAGATTTGTCGATTTCTGATGCTATTCCACACAAACCATTCAAATCTGGATGCACTTCCGATAGGCTATAATCGGAAATGACAGCACTTAGAATTGTATCTTCTTTCACCTTCAGAAAGATATTCATAGGAGAGAGATCAAAATGACTAACACGGCATGAAAGATTTAGAAAGCGTATTCCATCAGCTAAGCCACAGAAAATAGAAAAATATTATTTACATTACACACTTTCCAAGCTGTATATTTGTAAAGATCCATATCAAAAACTCGCGATATAGACACGCTGTCTAAAGCAGATTGAATTTGGGATGAGCAGGTTCTGATACACACACTCTCTAGATTTAGGTAATTCTCCTGATTTTGCTCTAACTATTCCAGAAACAAATGCAGATATACAAATTTCACTGCTTGTTGCCGTTTTCACAGCGACGTTTCCAATGTTGTATACCTTCCCATAAGCACCTGTTCCTAATATTGAGTACTTTTTTTTCGGAGACATGCAATATTGAATACAATTGTTGCTACAGTGAGGAACATACACAGTGTAATATTTTTTGCCGTTGAATGTCGCGTCAAATTGGTAAGGTGCGGCAATATCATCAAACAAGTCAGAATCACACGCTACATTGAGGTACTGAGGAGTGTCTTGAAAGAGCGGTGTTCCACTTACATCTGCTTCATCTTTTCTGATTTTATGACAACACGGGCAAATGTTTCTTTTCTTTTGGTCTTCTGTTAACGATTCATCACACATTAATATTTTAAGCGATCCGCACGCACAATGAATATCTGGGGAAGCTGACTTGACAATTTTGAAACATGTAGAACAGATAAATTTTGGTTCATCATTATCACTTTCCATGCGTCTTTTTTTGACGTGGTTGCATTCACACCCAACCCCTTGTGGGGCATTACCTTTTAGGTTTTGTTTACTCCGTAACAATTCATCAGCAAATAATTGATTTTTTGACATGATTTAAGATATAGAATGGTATAAGGGATTAACAACAGCTAATCTATGTTCACGTGAGAAGAGAGTGAATCTTTAATATGTGAAACAAGATCATCAACTTCCGCGGCAGTATCTATTATGTCATCGATGTCAATTTTTTCCAGGTCTTTAATGACCCGTTTCTTCATTCGCAGCTGAGTTTTCTGGCCAACCAAGAATGTGGCAATTGAATTTATAAGGTGATTTTGAGTCGCCGCTGCCGTCTCAAATTTCTGCTTGGTTTCCACAACCTCTTGATTCACACACAATGAATGACTTTCCCCTAATTTAAGTTTCAATCTTTCCTTATGTTTCTCTTCTAAATCTTTCATCATGGACTGCTTTACAAGCTCTTTGAATGACATTACAAAAGTATTTCCACTTCTTGGGAATTGATCCTAAGATTGGAAAGCAATCTCTGAATATCATAGATCGGGAAAATGAATGTCCCTTTAGAGCCAGGCAACATGTGAGTCATAGAAACCGTCGAATGGATGAATTGACAATCTTTAATAATGATCGGCTTGAACATTGTTGTTTTCACATTATTTGTTGCAATGTCTATGGCTAGTCGATTCTGATTGTAAATTGCACAAAAAACACAGACTTGTGGTGCCATAGGCCAAATAGACAGATCATAATCTTTAAATTTTTCCGAGAGTTCTTTCAAAGTGTTTGTTACATGGTGTAAGTCAAAATTTCCCGCCTTTAAGTCTACTTCAAATTGAAAATCTTTATACCAACAGTAGGCGTAAGCTTGTAACAGCCCCACTAATGTGTACAAATCATAGTCCATGTTATAGAAATAAGGCAGCAAAAGAGCTGAAAATGGTGCATTATAAGTTGTTTTTTTTAGACCGAAACAAACATCAGATTGACACAAACTCTTCAGTCCACAGAAAACTAGCCATAAAAGACACTCTAGATCACACACATCATCATGGCTCAGAATGTTAGGCGTGTCAATGTATTTAAGAATACGACTTACAAAATTAGTCTTGTCCACCAATAAGGCTACTTCCAGTTGCTTCTTCGAGTAAATTATATAACTCGTTGACAGGACGAGATCCGGAGCAGCCGACTTACTTACACTTTGTAAACAGAAAGATTGTTTTCTGACCATTTTTTTACGCTTAAATGAAGCAGATAAATCATCTAATGAAGCACAGAAATCTAACAACTTTGAATCATCTGAACTTTTAGGTTGAATAGTTGGTAAAACTTTAGTCACCAGCATAAAATTATTGGTTGGCGTTTCGATTAATCTAAGCCTGCTATTTGGTGCAATACTTTCGCATATTTGAAGAGCTGTGGCCACTGCCTCTGAAAACTTGTTTTCACCATCCCGAGAATCAAGTTTCTGAACAGCATCGAAAACTGTGCACAAAGGTATCTGAGCAGCCATGTTACGGGCCTGCGATGTTGAAAAAATTCGTAAATGGTGCGAATCAATTGTTTGGAAATATGAAAAGACTAAAAATGTAATTTCACAGAAGTTTCCAGATGTAAAGCTTAGACATAAAGAAAGATTCACAGTGCTAACCTCAGAGCTTGGGTTCACACATGCTTATAATAGTTGCGTCTTACTGCTGTCAACTTTCTGTGAAAAGATGAGACACGGTGAATCAAGTACTTTCACAATGACAACGGATCTTGCAAAAAGACTAGAATCTGTCTATTTCCCTAAAACCGACAACCCATCGCATCAAAAGAAATACGAGATTTTCTTAGAATTACAAGCAGAACTCTTTCAGAATCCAGTTTTTATGCAGATTAATGGTTTCATACAAGATTTTCAAAAGTGGATAAATGGACTTTTTGAAGAAGGAGACACAAAAGCAAAAAAACAACTAGAACCTTTTCAAAGAAACATGTTGATACATGTGATTTTTTTTATAGCTGTGACCAAATTGCCTTCAATGGCCAATCACATTACTAGATACCTAGTACACGTGTTTGCCCTGGAAGATTTGGATGACACAGACTTGACAATTTTAAAACAAAAGGCGAGTGTTTTTTTGGTACCAAGAAGACATGGGAAAACCTGGCTCATTGTTCCAATCATTTGTTTTTTATTGAAAAACATACACGGCATAAACATTGGATATGTAGCACATCAAAAGCTTGTGTCTCACTATGTCCAGAAAGAAGTTGACTTTAAGTGCAGACGATTTTTTCCACAGAAGAATTTAACATGTCAAGACAATGTCATATCAATTGACCATATTGGATCCAAAAGCATGGCTATGTTTGCAAGTTGTTACAACACACACGTAAGTTTCATCTATCTAATGCTAATCTTTTTAAAACTGGACATGACGCGGTTATAAGGTGTCTAAGTCCAGTAGCTAATCTCACAAACATCCAATTTGTGTTTTTTAGATGAACTGGTTTAGAACCATTATAACCACGAAGATAGCAGTTGATATCCAGTTCAAACTTAGATCACCTTTCTAATGGTATAAGATCCAATTGAGTCAGATCGTCACCTGAGAGTAGGGAGAGAAACTCCATGTTTTTCACAGTAGCTTTTTTCCTAGAACAAGGTGAATAGCAAAAACATGTTTCTTGGTTTTGGATGCATCCAACTATATGTCCAGTCTGTTCTACATGTTTTCCATGGTCTTTACAGAAAACGCAATTTACATCTTTACATTTTAACATATCAAAAACAATCTTTGCCATAGATGGAAATATTTTACCGTCGTAACAGCCTAGAAATAAGTCAAATTTTAGAGCTAAGTTATAAATATTGTAATCATCTCCATCAATTAGACACCAAGCTCCGCAGCAACCAAATGGGACAATAGGCATTTGCGTAGATGTCTTAGAAAACACTTTATGAAGTTACAACGAATCCATTACACTGCAGTTTTCATAAATCAGTTCAGGTGTAAGTAACTGAGCTGGAATGTTACAAGGGAAAAAATCGTAGTGCGGAATGAATTGCAATTCTGCAACTTGAAGTGGCCCAAAACTCAGACAGTAAAAAATGAATGTGACAGAAACCGTTTTTTTCCTTTTTTGTATCAGGTTGGTAGTGTACTGCCCAAAATGTATGCCATTAATAGCCAGACTTAGAAAGAAAGTTGGTTTCTTTTTAAGAATGATGATTTCGCAATGTAAACAATCTTTTCTTGCCAATGTTTTTTGACCTGAAGAAAAAACGGGGGATGATGTCGAGACACATCTATATTTTTGAAAAAGAGGCTTTTTGCAAACCCGGAACCAATTACATTCATTTTGCAAAAAAAATCTAAGGCAGCATAAATCGTTCCTTGTAGATTTGAGCATCCGTTTTAGTCGCAACAATCTTAGTCGAAATGCAAAAGCCCCCGGGTACTACCCAATGAACACTTAAGTCTCTGTCTACGTATAGCGCATAACAGAATGGAAAAAGTTCCCAAGATTTAATTTGATTTTCTCTAATGGAAGAAAACAGACCTGACTCTATATCTTGCACCCATCTAACTTTTTTCCCAAAAACCACTTTCCCGTTTTGACAATCAATTAAGTCTGCCCAGTACTCATCACTCTTTAAAATATTTCTTTTTTCATGTTTTTCTATCATTGCCTTAATAATGCAGCCTTCTAAGATTGCATTTTAAAACCATAAGTCCTTAGCAAACTGCATAGCCTCCAAAACGTTGTCGAAAGAAGAATTGCACGAAAGTTACAATCAAACTTTTGAAAAATGACTTTATTGTTAAATTTGAGAGTGCTGGCTAAGGAATTGAAAATTCTCTTCCCTAGATCTAGTATATAGAAATCAATAACATCCCAGTACTCCGTTACGTTCAGTGTCTCCAAATTACTTTGGGGCAAGGGTCGTTTACTAAGCTTCACTTGTTTTAGAAATGAACATTCATACCACATTACAAAAAATAACATTTTGTCTCTGAACGAGAAGATATCAGCACAGCAAAAATTCTGCTTGAACCATTTTTCACTCTTAGAACTTTGTTTGGAAACCACTTCTTTATGTTGAGGCATTTTTTTTTTTCCACCGTGAAAGGGCGCCCTCTAATGGTTGAAGGTGGTTCTAAAGACCTTGTGGTATCTTCACGATTTGTTTCACGTTTTCAGAACAGTGCGCGTTTTGAAAATCGAGATCGAAATAGCTTTCCACGATCTCTGTGTTGAAAGCAACGACATCTTTGTCAAATTCCGAATACGTTTGAAAGATATCATTTAAACGCAATACAAAATCCTGAAAAACTACATCACGTGAGCACAACCTAACAACCACAAAATCTGCATCCAGGCAAAGATCATCATTAACAATGAGCACAGAAAAGGCGAGGCCACTAAAAAATTTTTTTGTTTTACTGTTAGGGAAAACATCGGCTAGACATATCTCCCTATCTATCACATTAAAAGTTTGTGATAGATATTTGAACCATTTTTTATAGCTGAAGCACTTTTCTTCAAAATGTACAAACCTTGAATATATTTTGAGGTCAGGCATCACACTCGATATAGGAAGAAGTAAATGCAAAGGAATCATTTTTGTTTTAGCGTAGTCAAATTCTTGCACCAAATCGGAAAGCAGATGCGTCTCCATTCTCGGATGGTGCACGTTTTCTTTTTATTGTGATAGTGCGTTGCTGTACTCCAGCCTCATTCTTTTAATTATCCCGTCCTCTTTTTTTTTCCGACTGACCCTAATCACATTGTTATCATAAATCGTACTTTCAGCGTGTCCACCAATGATCAATTGGACAAAAAGTTGGCTCACTGTTGTGAGGGGCAGTTTATGGATGTTTGTTTTGTCGAAGACAATGTTAAACGTTTTTAATACAGCGTCTTCAACTTTTGGTATGAATTTTCCATTTTCTGTGATTTTAGAGATGAGATGTAGGTATCTATGAGAGTTTTCTACGAGATAGCTATAAGCGTATGACAAAAGAATAATCACAGTATTAACCGAATCAAGATTTGTTTCATTGTTTGTTTCTAAGAATGTTCTAGGAATTGATGTGAATAATCCATCGTAGAACAAGCTCGTTTTTGTACAGACTAGACCATCTGTAGTGCTAACAATCGAGCAATCATGTTGCATATCACATAAATGAACTCGAAAGCATTCCAAACATAAAAACAAGTTACCCAGACCCAACTCAAATGTTATAGGATTGTGTAAATTATACATATTAGAACACCCCAAACACTTATTTTCCATGACAAATTATCAGTCCTTAGATTCGAGTTTGAATCTGACTTCGAGATAAAAAATCGGAGAAAATTTCAACAGATAAACTATCAAACAAGTCACACTCTCCACTTGCCTAGGAACTGAATCCGATGACTGTAGAATGAAGCTACAATTTTTAGAGAGGGCTACGATCAGTTTTATCAAATTGTCACGTGATTCACACGGAAGCCCATCTCTTTTGATGTCTTGTAAAGAATTCATTTTTTTCTCCTTTTAGAGTATACGTGGCCAAAACTTTCACCTGTTAATCGTGGACGAAAGCAACTTCATCAAAAAAGATGCATTCAGTACCATCTTAGGATTTCTCCCGCAACTGTCAACAAAGATCTTATTTATATCATCTAGTAACAGTGGGTCGCAAGACACGTCCTTTTTAAATAGACTAGCCAACGCCCCTTTTGAAATGCTTAATGTCATATCGTATGTATGTGAAGACCATGCCCATATGATACATGATCGAGGAAATGCTGTAGCTTGTGCTTGCTATAGATTACACAAGCCCAAGTTTATCACCATTGATGCCAATGTCAAGAAAACTGCTAACGCGTTTCTGGAAGGTGCGTTTATTAATGAAATAATGGGAGGGGCTGCTATGCAACTATCAAACGAAGTATTAATTACAGAACAAGGGAAAATTGAATTTGATTTTTTCAGGTACAGTACTTTAAATAATAACCTAGTTACATTTTTGGACAAAGAACTTTTGGTCTATGTTGACCCAGCATTTACTATGAACCGCCGAGCATCTGGAACGGGAATATCGGCCATTGGTAAATATTTAGATCAATTTATCATATATGGCGAGGAACATTTTTTCTTACAAAGTCTTTTAATAAGCTCAGAAAAGTCTATAGGCGAATGCACAACACACGTGATCTTGGCCATATTAGATTTGCATCCATTCTTTACAGACGTCAGGGTTATAATAGAAGGCAACTCAAATCAAGCTGCAGCAGTTAGAATATCTTGTACAATCAAGCAAATGATGCAATGCAGTCAAGTAACACTTACATTTTTTCATATGCCTGACCAAAATCAGATACAGCAGCCATTTTACTTTCTAGGCAAGGAAAAGAGACTCGCAGTTGAATTTTTCATTACACATTTCAATTCTGGACAAATCAAAGCATCTCAAGAACTAGTCTTATTTACAATAAAAATAACATACGATCCAGTGGAATACATCCTAGACCAAGTGAGCAATATTCATAAAATAAATGTCAATGATCATGTATCATACAGTGCCAAGAAACAAAATGTGTCTGATGACTTAATCATATAAATAATTTTAGCAATATACATATGTCACCAGAACAAAACGTCCTGTTTTAAAGACATCTAGATTTGCAGAATTTTAATAATGTCTTCTTTACTCACTATTGCATCAGCTTCGCAAAAGTCAGAAAGTTCATTTAAGATTGCAACGAAGGACCAGCGATCATAAAACAATCGAAGCAATTTGGCTGCATAGAATATGACTGAACATGTAACATCTGGTACATTTTCAAAGTATTTTGAAATTTCCTCATTTAATTCATCATCGATCGGTGTAACATCTGGCAACTTATGTTTATACTTGAGAACTGAATTAAAAAGCAACGCTAAGCCATAGGCATTGTCCAAAGCTTTTTTGTGAAGAGAAAACGATGAAACAATCAAGTTCGCTCGAGGTCTAATAGAACCTATGATCTCTTCAGCTAGACTAGGATGGCCTAATTTATGAAGACACACCTGCTTCACTATAATATTTTCAACTTTTGATCCAGGAACTAATTGCATCTTTTGGGTTGATAGATCACGACAAGTTTTAATTATTTGCAACTCAACTTCTGAACAAACAGGTAATGCTTTTGTAATTATGGTGAATGTACATGAGAGCCTCTCACTAAATAGTGGTAGCTCATCAAAATTCAGAAATTTTGAGGGAATAGTTAATGATGAGGACATAGTAAAATGCGTTTCCATTCCTGGACAAGAAACTTTAACTAGAGACATTTTCACCTGATGCTTCCATTTTAATTCAATTGGATTCAATTTCTTTCTAATTAAAGAAATCTTGGGTGTGCTGTATAACTCAAAGTAACCATTTTTTAATTCCCTACCAACATCAATAACAATCTTCTTACAGAACAAAATTCCAGTAAGCGCATAGATTAATTCAGGATAAGTATGCCAAAATATTATTAACTTGTTAGAGCAATGATTAAAACAACCAGATACACGTACAGAAAGATCTGAAAGGTAAACAAAATTTGAATCGATGCCGAATACATTTCTTGGTCCGGGTTCTAAAATCTCATGCACCGCAATAGTTGTTTCATTTAGTTTTAAGCCACAGTCAGACCAGCCGTATGCTTTGAAAATGCTCATGTTAATTGTCCAATATTGAAACCAATAATGTCTTAAGTTCATTTATTGTGTCTACTGACTTACTAACTGATAACATGTATCTCAATATTTTAATAATCATCACTTTATTGCCTTTTAAGCCAGCTGAGATAAGAAATTTTAAGACTGATAATGCATTGGCGTTTCGACCTAAGTGATCCAGTTTCATTTTTTTTTTGCTTGGTGATGATTTTGGGGATATTGTTCGCTAACCTAGTACCAAGAAGAGCACAGCCATGTTTGATTTTTGTGTTTGCAACAGAATTCTTACTAAAGCCAAAAAAACCAATATCTACTAATTGAAACATGAGTGTGTTTACTGACTCTTCTTCTGAGTTACTAATAATATGTAATGAAAGCTTTTAAAAAAGCAAAAATTGTTTAGTTAAAAATGAAATCTGGTGCATATTTCGAACTTCTAATCTCGTTAGTAAGTCATGCAAAACAAAATCCAAAGACAAAGCACGTATGCTCTGTATATGAGATAGTTCTTTTTCTAACACTTCTTGGAGCACTCTCCCAGAAAATCTTGGTATAATCGCAGTTCCTGCTTTAAACCAGCCAACATTCACTGAATCTGAAGTTGATATCATACTTGGAAAATTGGGAATCCAATAGATTCTATCTTTCCTAGTCCTTACTTTTTCTTGATCTTCTAATCCATGTAGATCCATAGAACTATTACTATTACATACAAGCACTGGTAGGAAAAAATTCTGAACATTCACATACAATCTGTATACAGTTAATGCATACAGAAGGTCACAGTAAGGTCCCCTAATGTTCATATTCAACAAACTTGTATCGATGTTATCATTAGAAACAAATGCACTGACCGTGAATGCGGGTTCTTTAAAAGTGTGTTTGTACATAACAAAGCTATGTGTCATTGTTTTAGGAATGTTGTGTAATATGAAACCACTCTTCTCACAAACCGTGGCTTTTAAGTTCATTACCTTGTTAGTGTTGAATGCATTTAGTTTAATCCCATCTGCATTTCCCATAATCACTTCGGCAAAATCCATACCTCCAGTAATAAAATATTTTTCACTTGAATGTCCGAACCTAGCAATGAAAGAAAAACCATTAGGTTTCAATTGACGAAACCTTTTTAGCGATAACCTAGAAATTACTTTTAAGAAGTGCTGAGAATACAATTCTCTATCATCCATTTTATTTTTAGTTTGCGGATCCAATTTGTAGTCATTATAAAGTAACATTAAATTACGCCAAATCAAATGTTCCTTAGGAAAAATGAAAACATTCTTGCCATAAAAGAAACTGTTGCTATAAGATTCTCTTTTGTTTTTCTTTATTGTGACCTTTATATTTAGGTATAGGAGCTGTTTTTTAAAAGTAGAAATTGACATCTTGTGAATTGCAGGAACAGTTTGCGCGGGTAAGCTGAGCGTGCGAAAAGCTAATAATTTATTAGTAGAAATTTTTGAAAAGATTTCATCAAAGAAAGCATAGGTTACATGGTTATGCTTATAAACTGATAGCCACAGTTTTTGAATTTCTAATGTAAAGAAATTGTCCAGAACACAAAGATCAAAATAGCCAGTGAAAGGCTTATTTTTAAAACCAAACAACATTTTTAAATGAATCATTATCCTTTGTGAAACACTAGGTCCTAACAATAAAATTAGTTCATTAGCACATTTTTCAATGTCCATGATTGAAAGATAATTTGACAAAAAACATAAAAAATATGGATATTATTCAATATAAATTTGTTGACTTTCAGGAAGAACCAAAATTACATATTTATCTGTAGAAGGCTTTACGCACGCACAAAAAACGCTAGGCAAGTGCAGGTTCCACTCATTAAGGGACAGCACCCCCCTTAGTGGTGTGAGTGGTGTAATGAGTGGTGTAATGATTCTTCATCAGAGAATAATTGAATGCATTACCAGAAATGTTATATTTACAGCTGCACCGAAACAAAAACAGTACAGGGCCGTTACAGTTGTAGCCACGTTTTGACAAATACTCAGTCTCATCCCATTCCTCACAAAAACAGGGTACTGTCACAGGTCCTAATAATAACCGACACAACATTAATTTAGCATGGTCGATATCAGTAGGCGTCGTCAAATCTGAAGCCCAAAAGAGAGATTCTATTATAGATTCAATTTTTTCAACTGTGACTGGCACATTTTTAGTTGCCCTGTGATCTTCATCATGAGATACTTCAGCAGTTAAATCACAGGACTCGATAAACACAGGAGCTGTACGTACACAGTTTCTCACATTCACTGAATCAACTATTAAAGTCATGATTTAGAAAGACAAATTAATCTTTCGCAATGGAAGACTGGAGGGCAGCTGAACTTTTGCCAAGAATCGAAGCACCTCTAAATGCATTCAACAATATAAAATCTTTTACCGCTGAACAGCTATTTGAAAACTTAAGAACTTATTTTGGAGATGACCCTGAAAAATATAACATCACTTTTGAAGCTGTTCTTGCAATCTACTGCAATAAGATTGAATTAATTAATTTTTTTCATACTCCTATTGCTGCAGCTGCCAATGTTGTTCGGTTTAATGACCTGAGTAGAATGTCTGTAGGAAAAGTGCTGTTCAACATTTAAATACCAAGGGTTGCAACAGGAAACGATGTAACCGCACCCAGAGAGACTACTATACTAGTAACCAAACATGCCGAAAAGTATCCCATTAACATTTCCTTTGAATTGAGTGCAGCGTGTTTATCTCGTCTAGAGGAAACCTTCAAAAAGACTATCATTGACCAAATACTAAATGTAAAAGCCATTAGCACAGTCTTACGTTCACTCAGAAATTCTGCCGATTCTTTACAAAGAGGCTTAGTTTATGCCTTTGTTAAAACTTTATTTAAAAAATCACCACCACAGTTCATAGTAAAGACCATGCTTGAGAACAAGGTTCAAAATAAACAAACTTTAACACACATCCAGCAAAGCAACATGTTTCAAAGTTTCAAAGCCAAATTTATAAACACTTTGTTTTTCCTAAATCGAACAAAAAACACTGTCCTGATCACGAGATTACTAACCGAGATGATTAATTCCGTAACGGACAGCATTTTATCCGATAGTGACAGTTATTCTCTAAAAGACGGAACGCATCTAGCAGGCGTTTTGATTGGAACAGTAAACGCATTACAAGTTTTAACTGGTGCTCTAGCAAAAAACATAAAACTAGAATCTGTAAATGCTCCCATTTCATATGGTGAGTTTGTTTTAGGGAAAGAAAATGTAATTACAGCAATTGCGTACCGTGCTATTATGGCAGACTTCCAGAACTACTTGCATACAATAAACAATTCCCGAGAAAATTCAGCTTTTGAAGCAGAAGCTTTTGACAAGAAACAGAATTATGGAGAATTACAAATGAACACTTTGAAATTGGGAGACAAAAAAATAGGATTCGACCATCTTTATAAAGTCTACAAAAATACTGAAACTAGAGACCCTTTAGAACAAGAATTGCAGCTTACTTTCTTTTTCCCTATGGGGTTATTTATCCCAACTGAAACCGGATTCAGTACCATGGATAACACCTTAAAACTGACAGAAACCATGGAGAATAATTTGCCAACACGCACTTATTTCTATAATAAGGATGGAACGTTACAGAAAATTGACTTTTCTGACATACTAAGAACGATATGTCATCCAGCCATTACAGATGGCACTATTCAAGAACGTATGTTCAAATAAAAAAAAAACACCATCTGGCCCCCTCTTTCAAAAATTGTGTCTTAGTGAATTTAGTCGAGTTCCTCCAGGCACTATTCTAAACGATCTGTATGAAACATACAGACTAAAAGAGGACATTCCAAAAAATACAAATGTTCTGAAAAATGAATTCAGCATAGATGATTTTTTTAAGCCGGACAACGTCACTCTGTGTACCGAGATCCACCCTCTTTTCGACATTTCATACTGCCAAACCAATCAGGCAACTGAGGTTCTATGTGTACCAAGAATTATGCTGGGGAATGTTCCTTTGCCTTTGGCCCCCGCGTCATTTCATGAAGCTCGAGCTCTTCAGATGGCAGAAAAGGCAAAGACCAGAACCATTTCATATGATGCTACAATACAGATGCTAACTGACAGTTTAACAAACTCTACCTATCCAGAATTAGCTTACATTTTAGAACTACTGATACATGGAAACAAAAATTTATTTGAAATTTTAAAGAGAGTTGTGAGCGCGTGCATCACTCAATGGTTCACTTCTAAACACATACTATTATTTTGCAATAGTTTTGAAATGGTAATGCTAATTAACGCCCAATTGAGTGATGATGACATTCCCGGTGCAGCTTATACACACTATCGCAATCTATTATCGATTTTAAAGTTAACAAGGCGGACAATCTCAATCTCAAATTTCAATGAGAAATTATGCTCTGAACCATTATCCTCCTTTGTTAATGCTATTTTTGACAGTAGGCTCTTCTGCCCGTTCTTACACACTATGCCAAGAAATGATGCAAATGCACTGTTAACAGCAGATCAAGTACCATTGTCTCAAAACACAGTAAAACCTAGAAATTATGAAATTTCGGACGTTCAGCGAATGCAAGAAATAGACTCGAATGAATTTTTCACAGACAACGATAGACCCTCAGTAGAAATGCAAGTACTGAGTAAAATTTTTTATTTCTGCTTACTGCCAGCACTCACCAATAATCGAATGTGTGGTGCCGGGATAAACATTAAAGAATTTGTCCTAGATACATTTTTCTGTGAACCTTTTATTGCCCCAGACACATATTTTGATGAGACTACTATAAACAATAGCTTCTTAATTACTTTGATACAGGAGGGAATAGGTACAGTTTATGACACATCCGATTGTGCAAAACAACTCTTTAAATCTTTAATCTACATCACAGAAAACACCAAGATACTCGAAATTGAGGTAGCATTGGATCCTGCACAAAGACATGGAAATTCAAGTAACTTTGTAAGTTTACAACATGTGTTGTATAATGGAATTTGTTTAACTAGCCCCGTAACCTATCTTAAAAGCTACTTTAAACCAATCCCTTTTCATAGATTTTATTCAGATTCGTTAATAAGCGGAATAATGAATACCGACATACAAGCATATCTTAACAGTTTTCCACAATTTCAAAGAAATGATGGATCTTTTCCTCTCCCTAAACCTCTATCTCATGAATTTTCAAACTGGCAACGAACGCCATTCTCTGTATATTCCGCATTGTGTACCAATTCTTTGCTTAGTATTTTCACATTAGCCGCAATGCACACCAAGCTTTCGGGCTGTCTCCTTTGCTATACAAAGCAAATTAAACATTCATCCAGGGTTTGCCACAACATTAGTTAGAACCGATGTATTTGAGGTAGATTACCTCCTATACAGTTCAAAGGCCGCTACATCAATATTAGTAGATGAGCCAACTGTCATCAGAGAGAAGAAAGATATTGCTTCTACATATAGCTTTACTCAACATATCAGCTTTATAGATATGGGATTTGGATTTAGTTCAACAACAACTCCTGCTTACTTAAAGAACATTAAGACTGACATGGGTTCAAAAACCCAGGATTTGTTTTCAGTGTTTCCAATGCAAGCATTTCGAAGCGTTGAAGTCAATAACTGGGTTCGTCAATATCTAGGCATTGAAAAAAATAGTGATGCAGAAGTGGCAAATATCCTTACTTTTGGTGGAGTTCCAAAACATGCTCCTTCCATGCTACTACATGGACAACAAGCAGTGTGTGAAATTATTATAACTCCCGTCACTGCAAACATAAATTTTTTTAAGCAACCCAGAAACCCAAGAGGGCGTGCTTCCTGCATGCAAGGAGTCGATCTCTACAACGAGGATGCTGCACTAAAAGCACTATATGATCATACACAAACAGACAGTGATTCCTTTTTCGCAACTGTCAATCCATGGGCCTCTCAAAAAGGGTCTATGAACGATATATTATACAACATGAACCATAGAAACCAGCTAAGTTACAATCCTAAGACTTACAGTGCTAATGCGCAGTTCTTCACCACAACTGAAATCTTAAAGGGAAACAAATTAATGTATAAGACCATTACTGACTATTGCTCCAAATCAAAAACTTGTATTGATGGTGACAGTGAAATTCAGTATTCGTGTACAGAAGGTACTGATAGTATTGTACATAAACCATGCCAATTTTTACAAAATGCCTTTCCAATCCACACTGCATCTAACCAAGCTCTATTAGAGAGCCGATCAAAAAACGGAAATTCACAGACCTGTGAAACGCATTACTGCAACTTTGCCATAGGCGAAACTATTCCTCTGCAGTCCATTCTTGAAACATTGGGTCTGTAAATAATGGAAACCGTTTATTGCACTTTTGATCAAAAATTATCACTATCTGATGTAAGTTCTTTATGTAAAATTACAAGCGCAGTAATTCCTATACCAGTACATCATCATCTTATTGGAAATCAAAACCTGGGGTTGTATAACACCATTTCTAACAGTTCAGACTACATTCAGACTCGAGAAGATCTTAGGAGTATGATCATCACGATTCTACAATCTGTTGAAGGAAACCAAGTGCTTTTAAAAAGACCTACAACTGGACAACAGTATTCCATCCGAAATACTGGACCCTTTCCATGGGAAAAAGGAGATTCCTTAACCATCATTCCACCAATCATAATAAACACACAAACAAAAATACTCTCTTTTCCAGACTGGGAACTGGTACTACCATTAATTGTACCGGTCTCTGTTGCAACTGAAATTAATATTCGCATGCTTTGTATTGGATTGCTTTCTATTCATAGAGAATTTGAAGAAATACAGCCTACTATTGAAGAGTTATGCACACTTCAATATCGAGATGTCACAATCAAACTCCCTACCATTGTGAATGACAAAAGCTCTATGACTAACATGAAAAACGCCTGCATTTCCTTCACCATGATTACTGCCATGTCACCGGATATAGTGAAAACGTATCTTGAACGGCTATCATTAGAAGATACGTCAATGCTTCTCATCAAATGCCAAGAAATGTTAGCACAGAGAAGTGTACACATAGATGGAACGATTTGTCTCCGTGACATAGACATTAAGGATGAATTAAAAAAAATAAAAACAGTGTTGACTATGATAAACCATATACACTCACTGACGCATGAAAAAACAATTTTTTTGGTATGTGACGTATCATCTGATAACAAAGTGGCTAATTGTATATTTAAGGATTAGAGCTCTGTAAAATTTCTACGTTGCTTTGTTCAAATTTGTCAAGCGCACCTACAATGAATAAAATTTTGCGATACCAGAGTCAATCTTTAAAAGCGCTTCCATCGTACGCATCAACAGATGACGAAGTCATCACGGAACTCTTTCAGTTTAGAATACCATATGCGCCAGAATTTAGTCAAAACTCGATAACGAAAGTTTTACTAAGTAATGCCATAGTTCCACTCATAAAAAATCAAAAAAAAGAGCATGCCGTTGTGACAGTTAGAAATCACCTTCCAGGGACATTTGATTCAAACTCAGTCTTAATTTCAGCCAAAACTTTAGATGACAACGGAATTCCAATTTACATCTCAAAGAGTCACGCAAGCTACTTTCCAGTCACTATAAATTTATTTGCTTTTCCAATAACAAAACCTAGCAGAACAGTTCTTATCAAAAGCATTTTCACAGAATTTAAAGAAGATGTCTCCCCAGATTTATTGTCATTACTGAGTGAGAAGATTTTCATAAATCAAGTGCAAAAAACAAAGCTTTATCGCCAACAAACGAATGTGAAATGTGAACTGACAGTTGTTCTTTCTAACGTACAATGGTTTATTAGTAAACGTGGATCAACCGGATCCTCCAGGTACACCACTTTTTGCACCGTTTGCCTTATAGACATGAACAAATGGGATGACTGGAAAGGTGACTTTACAAGATGTCCATTCGCTTCAGCCTTTTTAAATGGCATTTCACACCCCAACATCTTTATGAGAAAAGTCACTTTTAAAAGCCCATATATTTGTATCTACTTTAGATGTGAATTGCCAAGCATCAAAGCCGCGGCATTACCTAGCCACTGGCAGTTCAAGTTAACACTTTTTTATAGTATCCTGAACACTGAAATTCCTCTCACCATATCAACACCCTATCTCCAAATCGACACGACAAACAAATGTGTCGCGGTTTACTTTCCAAAAGAAACAGTTTTGAAAGAAGGAATATCTAACAAAATTTTTTTGAAGACCTCCTTTGTAGATGAAAATCACTGTGCCATTTTTTCCAGTGATAGATGAAAACATACACCCTCTACTTACAGTGTGGAAAACTAATATGCCTTTTACAATACTTGTTTATGTAGACACCGAAACTCTTGTCACCCCTGAGAAAAAATTAGGTACAATTTTCTTTGCATCCAAGGATGCCATTAACGAAGATTATAATGCCGCTAACTATGATTCTGAAACATGCCAACTGAACCCACCTTCTACATACCTTCCTGATTTCTATGACGCATTTTTTTCTTGCTTAAAAAGATCAAGCTTTCTGATTTATCTCCACTGAAGATGCAAGGACAGTTTCCTATGTTAACATTCTCTAAGGCAATTATTTCCACACCAAACTATAATACACAACTTAACAATATTTTACGGCTGTGAAAAACAACCATAATTGTTTCAAAGAGAACAACAATGGCACAGGAAGTAACGTCCTGGAGTTGCTACGCATTGCATGTTAAGTTGAACCCAGATGTGATAATTAATCCGAATGAAATTAAATGCCTGAAATTTGGTCTTGGAATATTTCCTCCGACTAATTCGCTTGCATTAATCTGCGGAGATGATTCCAGTTACCTCTCAGTTTTCTTTACATACATTGATGTTAAAGACTATGGAAATATCCCAATTTATGTAAGGAATAACTCTGATTATGTTATACATTTACAGAAAACTCCGGTAACCGTCAATATCTTTGCCATTCCTACTCCTAATTTGAATATCGATTTTTTACCAGTGCAAACTGCCAACATTCCACTAAGAAAAACACCACATGCCCAATGTGTATCGCAATTTTTATTCTACGGATGTGTCACAAGAATACGTGTAATGACCTCCAGCATTCGATGGCGAAAAATAACAAATATAGAAACAACAAGAAGATATTTTGATGCCGAAATTTGGGTGGACGCGACATCTATGCCGCCAGAGCAAATTTTCAATTCAATAAGATTGGAGTACATCTCCCATAGAGATGTCTGTGTTGAGCAAGCTTGTAAGCAAGGCAATCTCTTAATTTTAAAGCTTTTATATAACAGCGCCTCAAATAGCGAAGAACCACCAAAAGATATCTATATACAGCTGTGTCTTACAAAACAGACGCCACACATCAAATTCAAATATCATGATACTACATCAATGATCCACGAAACGTCAAGCATATTTCTAAAATCTCCAAAAAATATCACATGCACCCCTCAAGGAACTATACACTTGAATTACAAAAACACCTTTAACGGAATTGGGAATTTGATTGGATTCTTTATTCCTTGTTATATACCAGGAATATCAATGAATTGCTTTATCTGGCATGAAGAGCAACAATTGCACATTAGCGTCACGTCTTTAATGGACATAACAGCTATACCTTATGGCCAGATTTTGGGGAAAATTGTTTTTTTACCAGTACAAATACCACACACCCAAACACAAGAGCTTGTTTTTAGCTGGTCTGAAACCAGTTCTATTTATTTTAAAAGAGGACTTGTTTTACAATCAGATATACCAGGGCAAACTGAAAGTTTACATGCTAGCATGACTCACCTCCCATCAAACCAGCTCAAAAAACCTGGAGAAACTTCACCTATACTTGATCTTATGCCAAACATAGGCTACGATTCTGAGCTAAACATTCACTTAAAGCTTTTCAATGTTGTTTTTTCGAAGCAGCATTTAACTCCAATACATTTCTGTTTGAAAGGCGTTCAAATGAATTATAGGAAATCTGCAGTGCCTGAAGTCGCAACTATCTTGCAAGGAAATATCTCAGTAACTGTTTCCACAGATAAAGTAAGAACTCGAACGTCCAGACGCCCGGCGCTTCAGCAAACCATGTAAATAAAACACGCACAGCCAAGAGACGCTTCTGCAAAGCTTTTACATATCAGATTTATTTAGCGCATCAATAAAGATTCTTTTGTTTAGTTGTAAAAGAGACTGATTATTCTCATGCGTTTTTTCGAGACCAGGAATACACGAAGCATTTATAACGGATGCTTTCTGAAGAGCTTTCTCATCGAGGCCAGGCATGCCGGTAGATGGGCTACACTCTTGCAGCGTTTGTGGTTTCGTCTGTTTCAAAGCATAAATTTCTTGTTTCAGAGAACATATAGCCTCTATTAATTCTTTTAATTCAGTTCGTTCTTTGACTGGTTCATCTTCCTCTCTTACACGTCGTTTAACACGTTTAGAAGTAATGTAGTCCGGATCTCCAGGGAAACTCAATTCATCATCAGACTCGGGTTGAATACTTCTTTTTCGCAAAGGTTTAGAATCATGATAGAAAGGGTATGTAAATGGATGGTTTTGAAAAGGCATGGGCATATATGCATAAGGCGTTCGGTATAGGGAGTCAGCCGTAGTTCTTTGTGCTTCAGAAGGAATGTTCATTTCCAAAGGATGGTAAGGTGAAGCAAATTGATTTTCTTTCAGTTCTATTTTGGAAGGTTGTGCACTCTTCACATTTAAAAGAGAAAAAAATGCATCTTTTGGTAAAAACACGCAATCTGAGAAAGGAGGTGTTACCATCTGTTGTGATGGCAAAACTTGCGGCACTGATGCTATTTGTGGAGAAGGCATTACTTTTTTGCGGGATTACATTACTGTTCTGCACCATGGAACCGATCGTAGTATCTGTCTGAATTTTTGTTTGAGTCTCTAATGTACGATTATGAGAGTCACAAAAATCGTCTGTGGCAGTATATGCTTTACAAATGTTGGCTTATTAAATACTAAGCTCTTTCCGTCTTTTACGGTTTCAGTTTGCGCAGCCAGAGTTTGCGCGTTTCTATCAGAATCTTTCACATAACCGGTCGAGGCACTAGCTTTTACGTATGTAGTAGAAGATAACCCGCATAATTTCTTGTCCACTTGTAATTTATCAAAACGTTTTCTTATGTAAGATGTGTCCAGACTGTCAGCCAACATATCATACAAATCAAAAGAAAAGAGAGCCTCGTCAAAGTGCTGAGTATCTAATGTGATAGAATCTAATAACATTCCTCTCTCTTCATCAGAAATACTAGAAAATTGCTGTGATATCCAATTAAAATCCCGTCCAAATATTCCTATGGTACCCAACCTTCTACCAACACCGCAAATAGACACATGATTAAAAAAGGGAACTTGATCGCATATAGACAGTTCATAATTTATGTAGCTAGAAAGCGACAACCCGGGAAACGCAGAATTTAAGCATTCAACGATGGGATCGGCGGGTAAATTATTGTTTGGACCCTCAGAATTCAATTTAGATTTTGGTGCGACAATTTTAATAATTTCTAAAAACTTTTGAGACAAAACTTTAGCGACACAAAAAAGACCATGCTCTAAATCAAATAAGCCCTTAACAAAACCAACTATAGCAGAGTCGTTATGGTTAATTGTCAAGGGTAGCCTGTTATTGGTCCCAGAACGTAATGCCTCCTTCACCACATCTCTAGGCAGATATAAAGTGCCACTGTCTCCAAGTTTCTCATCAAATAAACAAGCGAAACCTCCCACGAAAATTCTGCCTACCATCTCGCCATTCATGGCTCAAATTGGAAAATACTTAGCAAATAGTCCAGCGATCAGTAATTTAATAATACATGTTACTAAATAATTACTAGGAGGAGAACCATTGACAAATTTCAAACACGAGGAAATCTTAATGATTCAGAGCGTTTGTAAGTTAATGTTCATACACGGAATTGAAATTCTTTTATTTAGAGAAAATATCTATAATACAGGCATCTTTGACGTAAACGTCTTAACAAGAAAAATAGATCCAATATTCTGGAATGAACTTTTTCTTTTGCTCAGGAAAATATCAGGGGACACGATCGTCCAACAAATGTTTTGTGAAGAAAGTGCCGCCAAGCTTTCATTAAAACTCTATGAAACAGGACATGTGCAAAATATTATTAATTACTACCTGACTGAAAATTTAGGGCTAGACATGTCACTTTCAAGTGATCTAATCTTTGACATTAATAGCACTTTCTCATTAGGTTCGATCAGAAATCATAGATTTGTAAAAATCTGCAGATTTTTCAACAAAAATTGGGGAAAGATAGAAAAAGAATCAGCTCTAAGAATCATATGCAAGCATATATGGTTTGCATATCTCATTATTTTTGGAAAGTTTGAAGTGAGCACTTCAGCATTCGATAAACAGCGCACAGATCACGCAGATGGTCTTTTTACCTTTCTACAAAATGACGTTAATACCTTTTGTGGAATTTTAGAAGAACCCCAATATATATCAAGTACTGAATTTCAAGAGATACATGACCTGGAATCATACTTCTTAGAAAGTGATTTCTGATTCGTGTGTGAAGTACGAGGTTCGTGAATTTACCGTTTGTAAAGATACATGCAAACAATTCGGCTGGACATTGCTATTTTTCCATCTCAGTATTCCTTTGCAATTCAAGAACTTAAAGGAACGAATAAACTTTGTTAACACTTGTCTCCAATCTTCCACTGCAATAACAAACGTTAAAGCTGGCAAATAATATAGTTTAAAGACTGATATACACTCAATGAAAATCTTAAGTTGTGTACACAGATCTCCTGGGAAAAAACCTTTGAGTAATAAAGGTAACAAGTCACTTACAAATCCACAAAAAAACAAAAAAACATAATTTGTCAACTAGAGAATCGAGATATTGTTTTGGCAACATGGAATATTTATTCATGAGGACAATTAAAATTACACACGACGGAAGAAATGTGCAAAATACCATACTCTCCCATAGTTCTGGCCATGTTCGCTCCACTTCAATAAAACATGTTCCATAATCCTTTGAATTGCCGTGTCTTTCTAGAAGTAAAGAAATAAACGCAAGTGACTGTGCCCCGAGACAAGCCACGCAAACACTAATGTAAAATGATTTACAATGAAACTCTTCGCATCTTCACAAGTTCTACAGTGCAGGTTTATCTTTTCAATGCATAGTAGCGCGAAAGACCAACATGCGAAGAAAACAGAAAAATGTGCAAGAAATGAAAATAACAAGCAGTATTGTTCAGTAGGAGACCAATGTCCGGCCAACAGACCAACTTTTACAGGGAGCAGAAAACTCGAGAAAACAACACCTGCGAATGACTGAAGTGCATATTTTTGTCCAAAAATGCTAGCATTATATTTCATGAAAATCCATATTTCAACACAGTAAAAGAAGGAAATGAATGCAAAATTATAGCCATATAGCTCTAGTATCCATTCTCCTTCAAAAGTAGCTGAGCCCATTTTTACAAATTGATCAGTGAAAAACACACAGACAGTTTTTATAGACTTTATTGACGTCACGAAAAACTAAATTACAATTGGCACTGGCAGAAAACCTAAAACGAAAAAATATAAGAAATCATACAGATCATTAACATTAAATAATGATGAAGCCAATGTCATTAATCTCTGTCTGGGAAGACCTAATGAAAGAGTAACATCCAATCCATTTTCTAGTTGGAATAAAACATTGTCATGTTTCTCCAGGATCTTCAATTCTAGATCCCTGTTCGCCTGAGAAAGGAAATATTCAATAAATGGATCATTTTTTCTTGTCTGACTATACACAGCCGAAAATGAGTCAGAAGGTGGCTTGCCATGATCCCATCCTAAGCGAACACTTTCATTTACCAAGAGACAAACTAAACCAGGAAATAATTTCGATAGTGTAACAGCTTTTTCATGTCTATAGAACGGTATAATATATTTTTCTAAAAGATATTCAAAGTTTGTCGCAGAGAATGCTGAAAATCCGTCTTCATGTACTTGCTCTTGTTTCACGTGTGGGAATATAGTTGAAAAAAAGAATTTCCCTTTCTCTTACTAAAGATACTTTCCGAATTCACAATCTTCCAAAAAAGGAAAAGTAATTCCACCACGACTACACACAATCTCAAATATTGCTGTGCGTGTTCAAAAACAGGGATCTCATTACCTAGCCTGTATGAGAGTAACTGCCGCGTCCAAAATAACAGCTTATTTTCTTTAACTTTGCCTTTGAGTCTTTGCATGACTTTAAAATCTTCAACTACATCACGATCCCCTGGGATGATTTGTAAGATGTCCCGTTTCAACAAGATCTTTACTATTATGTGATTCCTAAATGTATTCGAAGCATAGTATTTCCCTTTATGTGACGGAGCAAAGTACTTCATATCTGAAGGATCTTCAAATCCATAATTCACATTGTCATCAATGTTCTTTTCTGCCAGGATGCAATTTTCAAGGTCCCTAAATATCTCCGGCAAACACCTGGCCGTATCTTCAATGTTAGAACCATCATGTAGCTTACAGTGATCAAAAGAAGAATAGAAAGCTGCCAAAATACACAGAGCTGCCTCGAAGTCAGAGACTTCGCAATCATGCATTGGATACACAGTTACCTTTTCTAAGGTTTCAACTATGAACGTTAAAAGTTCACGAGAAATGGACATAGATTCAATGTTATAAACCTTCAGACTCCGTTTGAATCTTGGTTCGTAGTAGAAAAATCTTTTAGTTCTGTAAAACCAAGACCCTAACGAATAATCCCACATATGTGCATTGCTGAAGGTAGTGTTTATCATTTCCAGTCTAAAATTCTTTTCGAATTTGATTACTGGATCAATTTGTGTAATTCCAAACTGAAGTCCATCGGCCTGAGGAATTGATTGTTTTGAATTGCCGCAGACCCCTTCAAGAGTTAAAACAGGCTCATCACAGATCAGACCTTGCTCCACACATTTCAGATCCTCAGCGATGTTCACGTAATCCTTCCGTATCTGTTCCTGAAGATGTGCCAATTCAGTTTTCAGTGTCATGTTTAAGAGCATATGTCGTTTTACAAGTTCTTTTTCTTTTCTTATTCGTGAAATTGCCATCGATCTCATTTTTTGAATGCCCTTGTCTGTACAGACCAGAGAATTTCTTACATGCCCTTCTAAAACGGGTAGAACTGGAAATCGATAAAATGGATTTAACCTCGGAATTTTGTCCATTGTTCATCAAATTAAGCATGCAGTTCAAAGATAGCGATTTTGTGACAGCTTTAAAACATCTATATAAACTTAAGTTTAAACTCCATTGCTTGAAGAAACAGACAACGGGAAAGATAGACCACGACATTTCATTATTCACAGTAAAATAATCGAGATGGCGAATAGATTCGCACAACTGCCGTAAAGCCTGGGAATATTGAACACTGTGAACTTTATTGCTATCTAGTGAACTAGATGTAGACTTACCAACTGTCGTTTTAAATTCAAGAAAATAACAGTGGATGTTTTTAAAAAGGGTTTTTAGGCTCAAAGATCATTATGCAATCAGGAATCCTGTTCCCTAACTTAACCTCAAAAAAAATGTGCATGCGACAATGAACTAACTCCCTAGGAAAAATGCCTCCTAAAAACACATTCATTTGCGTAAAATCTTCCCCAAAAGAAAGTATCTTCTTATAAATCTTTAAATGATTATACTTTCCTATAGATTTCCTGATGTCTGGTAAGTTTCTCAGCGCCATCTCTTGCCTAATTTAAAATCCCTAACAAAAATTCGTTCAGCATATTTAAATCAGAATAGAAACCGTGCCAAGTAGACCTGTCAGAAATGAACCCTGTGTACTTGTTAACACTTTCTTTCTCGTTAACCAATGGTTGGAAGCCGTGGTCTGTGAGAAATGACTCCAACTGTTTTAACAAGAACAATTCAGAGCCAGTGTTGCAACCCGGAAGGATAACAATCAACTTCTACAAGGGAGAAAGCGTTGAAGTGTTTCAACTTCCTAAGTGCTTGTTTACTATTGATGTGACTGAACACTTGTTTAATAGTATAGCTTTGGACGAAACTTTTCAGCAATACGAAGCTAGAGTAACAAGTTTTTTACGCCTTCCATCAACGATGTTTTTAAAATTTATGCTACAGGACATGAGCAACAAGAAAATCCTACTAACCTTGATTTACTAAGTCAAATAAATGAAATGGAATTATTTGCAGAAGACAGCAACTACGTCGCCAACGCCCAAGAAATACGAGCTATGCAGTTTAACCATGAGAAATGTAAATTTTTCTACTATCACAATGATGTTATCTTTCCCTTTAAAGATCTATGTATAAGCAGGATGTTTTTAGCAAACAGCAAGCTTTTCAGATTAACTTTCAGTCCAGATTTTTTCATGATGGAGCTAATACAAAACAAAGAGATAGGAAATATCACAATAATATTCGGAAACACGAGAAATTTCATCTTTAAGACTCCATTCAGAAAGAGTGAT
Source organism: Cephalopachus bancanus (assembly GCA_027257055.1). Taxonomy (NCBI): domain Eukaryota; kingdom Metazoa; phylum Chordata; class Mammalia; order Primates; family Tarsiidae; genus Cephalopachus; species Cephalopachus bancanus. Next base: position 24,177 of record JAPVLO010001447.1, on the reverse strand, counting down.
TTCAAATATAAACAAACTTTGAAGGATGATTTTCTGCTGCTTATAAACAAAGAGGACAATAAAGAATTACTCTTTTATCAAGACCAATGATTTTGTAGATGACTTCTTGAAACAAGATTACCAAAAAATATCAACCGTGATACAGATGTTTAACAAAATTGCAGTAAGTTATATGATGCAAGGTCACTGTGAAAGAAAAACTGTAAACAAAGAATTTTATCAATTGTTTTTTTTATTCGGCTTAACCCATTTCATATATGGCACTAGATCCCTGGTTACTTACCACTCATCACGATACTCAATGAACATGTAAACATCACCACTATAGGACGGTTCATGAAACATTGTTTCAAGATAAATGTGAGTCATATTCATTATCCTGAATTAGAAAAACTTAGAGACTTTAAACAACATGATTACAGCTTTATCTCCAAAAGAGAAGACAGATTCACCTTGTCATTAAAGATAGCTTATGTTTCAATAAATTTTGGTAACGTTTTACCGATATCGGAATCACAAATGAATGACATCATTTCTCTCCTGGAAAATTTGTATCACCGCACCATTTTCTCAAATAACATGTCACGTGAAAATAGAAAAATATTATTTTGGATTGCCGAGATTGGGAACACTCTCTTTTTACACATCAGAGCAAGATGAAATCTTATATTGTTATTATCAAGTTTATGTAATCCCTCAGAAATAATCCTATGGGCACGCGACGCGACATATAAAACCGAATGGATTGATTCAACCTTCTCACCATGTTCATTGCCTTCTAGAAGAGACATTACTGAGAATTTCGTGAAAACAATCTTGTCTTACACAACATATAATGGACATGTGAAAGAATACGTTAATGCTCTGACCGTTTTCAGGCCAACCACATTAAGAATGTTACCTAGTGTAAAATGCATTCAGAAAAATGAAAAAGTCTTGATAATTCCCTTACCGAATCAAACATATGTATTATCAGACAAATACATCCTGAAAGAAAAAAGTTACACTATTGTGACTACAATTTTAACCACTAACATCATAATAACTGCCTTACCCATAACAAACACTTGTCAACCATTGCCATACAAATATGGATCTAGAGACGTCAAAGAACTACGAAACATTTCTTCTTTAACTTGTGAATTTTGTCAAAGCGCTATTGTGGAATATGATGACATAGATGGTATTATTCAATTCTTCTATCTAAAGACAACCGATGATGTTAAGTACATCACGGACCCAAAAAACAATGTCATGACGTTCAATGCTAGGACCTACTATTTATTACTTGCTAGGAATGGATCTGTCTTTGAAGTTACAGACTTAAACGTAGAAATCAATCAAATATCTTTATTACTGTTTATTCTTTATGCCATACTAGGAATCATTGTCATATTTGGAATCTATAAGATAGTTAGACTCATGTAAAGCATCACAGAAAACGATGTATAGTTCCATTAAATAAAGATTTGTTTTCACATAAATGTATATGACTTGCTCTCGTCATCAAATCATCATTGAATCCAATAATGCACCGTATAATTAGCAAAATAAACAAACAAAAGCCTGTAATATTAACAAGTGCCGTCCAACACAACACAATCTTCGAAGTCATGTTAAAGACCTAGAAAAAGACAAAAAAAGACGTTAAAATACACAAATCAACATGAGGTCTTGCATATCTTTCCTGTTCATAATTTACATTCCAGAACTTAATGCCTTTCAACTAACAGAAAAACAAGCGTCAGAAATTTCTCAGGTTGGGAAAGAAACAAGACAAGATGTGCAAGATAATCAGCAGTATCAAAGTTTTCTTAAAACATTTAAAAACCAATGTAAACAATATCCTTCAATCAGATGCTTTAAACATATGTTAAAGTTTTCCATGCGACAAAGAGCTGTCAGTATCGCATGTTCCCCTATCTTAACTTTCACCTACTTACAAAATTTTCCGCAAAGGAGCATTGCAATGAATTTTCTGTCCAGGATCATTACAGTAAATAACATGTTGCTTTTTTATCTTGCTCTGACTACCTTTACTGTCAATACTATTAATCCAGAATGTCTAAATATTCTTCCCATCAAGGTAATGCAGAATCATGTGTTTAATATAACTACGACAAAACAAAAAGGTAAAGCGAAAAAGACCTTTTTTAAAATGAGTAAACGTTTTGAAACTCAAATCAGTATTTCCACATTCACAAATTTCTTGAACTCACTATATTATCTGTTGTTTAATAGTAGAGATTGCGATAACAAATATTTACACCCCTTAGATCTTTTAACAAACCGTACGAATTTAACTTTCTTTGAAAATTTTTGGACCGCTCAAGACACAACTACCAAAACCATGTTTTAACAGACGGGTATAAAATATCATAAAAAATGTAAAAGCCATAATTAAGTTCAGAAGACAGTTCCATTCTACAATAGATTTTTGTGTTCAAGACTCACCTGTGAAATGAACATCAAACGCCTCTGTAACTAATGCTTGCTAGGTAGAGAAAGTTAACATTAAAAAGCATTATTATAAGGCCACTCATGCGTCACTTCTGGAAAGTGCAAGATGATTCCTTTTTATTAGGTCTCGGACATCTTTAAGACACCATAAAAAACAGCGAAGGTCACCTTCTTAAAAAAAGGCAAACATTTAAGAATATGCTTTCAAGTTCCCAAAAAATGTTGTTTATTGGTTTGTAGTCAGTATAGCCAGGAAAGTCAATACCCTCTAACAGTCTCATTTGCAAACGTTTTGTAACACCAATACTTTAAGAAAAATCCAAAAGAACACAGTAGGATCAGCAAGTTCACTAAAAGCCAAATTGTAGAAAAAGATTTTAGTTGTATTTCATATGTATGCGAATGGCAGGTTGCTTTATAGAAATCAATCTGATTGGCATAAGTATATGTCAAGCCTAGGAAGCATATATAAATTTTTTAAAAAGTGCTCTTTAGAAACATTTTTAAGATCGGTGCAGATGACTTTCTACTTGACTTGGGAGTTGTGAACGCAACCAGCAAATCTAGAAAAGAGGGGGAAAAAACAGATGTTACTATGTCGCATAGCAAATCTATCATTGAAAGGATCGCTGATAGCATACCAATTTTGAAACAGAGCACTTCGAGATTCTATGACTTTTTCATATTTAACGATCCAGATGTTAATCAGATCTGGAAACCATTGGCTGAATACAAATATCTTGCTTTTAAAAATTGGCCAAACATGAACGTGCAAATCTTTAAAAAAGTTTTAAACTTGAAAAGATTCACCTTGTACCAACTTCCAATTTCTCTCCTGGGTGTTCCTCAAAACGGCAATTTCTTATTTACCTATGAAAAACAAATAGAGAAAACGGACTTAGAAGGTGAATATCATAAGATGGTTGGCTACCCCCGGAATCACGCAAGCAAATTTGGAAACCCAACAGTACCAGAACTAAATGAACAGCCAGTTGTAATTGCCCACAAAAAACAAAGTCGGATGAAAGTCTCATTTGAAAATAATAGAGTGACTCTCGTAAATAGAGAACTAATATGGATACCTCGCAATCAAATCCGTTTCCTAGAAATGGAAGTTTCTATTGCCATCCCAGATGGCTTCTTCGGCATGTTGTCTGGCACTGTAACGGATAACCTTTGCCAATGTATCACCCAATTCATAACAGTTGAACCTGACATAAATATACAACTAACTCAAACCCCTCAGATGTTAGTGCCAGGCGATTTATAGGTTACCATCATCATTTTGCCTTGTTATCTGCCAGAAACATGGGAAATGATTAATTTTAGTGAGCCAAAAAATCTGTTATTTCCATTGACCGCATCTGAATCTTTCACTATTGGACCAAAATCTCACTTCATTAATTTACTCGACAAAATGTTTATCTGCACAGATGAACTTAAAGCAATTATTGTAGCCTCCACAGAAACTTTATGTCTTGGATTAGTTATCGAATCCAATATTTGGACCAATAACACAATGCCCTGTATAAAACTTTATAATTATACCAGCGACCCAGTTTCAGTACAATCTGGGACATGCATTGCCTATGCAATCTTCACAACAGGACATTTTTTGTTACAAATAAACCCAGATGATATAGTGAATCAGTTAACTGTTATAGATTGTTCCCCGAGACTATGGCTAGAATACTGTGAACATAAATAAAAGTACTTGTCAATCTCCCCGAATCTTGGAAACCTTTTTTTAGATGTCAAAGAAAGGCTCTAATGCACAGATAAGGCAGAGTAAACCTAAAAGACAAATATTGTAAGATGTCGCCTTAGTATCTCCAAGCCATTTCTGTAGGTTGTGACAAAAAAATATTCAAACTGCTTAGATTCAAAAAACTAACAACCTTTTTCCGATACACTCGGTGGTTATCTCCATGTTTTCCTTCATAGTTTCCAGGCACACAAGTAGATTGTTTGCATGCTTTTTTGAAGGTTCAGGTAATGCATGCTCTACAGCACCTAAGGGCGTGTCTATAACTTCAGGTAATGCTTGATATAAACCTGTCTCAGCATATGCCACCGGATCAATTTCCACAAGCAATTTTCGACTGTTTTCCTCATCCATCTCTATCAGATTTTTAATTTTCTCCATGTCACACAAAGTTGCTTGATCTGTAGCAAATTTATTTAAAAGATGGTTCAAATTGCTCTCACAAATGGAAAATTCTCCTATCATTAATTTCATGAAGACAACATCCAAAGTCTCCAAGATTCTTTTAGCCTTCATGTGCTCTATATCCAATGCATCTTTCATATGTGGTTGACATGTAGGCAAACATTTTTCTATTGTCTGATATCTAGCTTTTGTCTTTTTATAAAATGGTAGCAACTGTAAAAGAATATTAATTGTTTCATTCTCTTTCTGATTCATTAAAATGTTCTCTCTATAAATTCCAAAATCTTTATAAGCAGTTTCAATGAATTCATTAAGTTTATTTTCTTCAATTGTTTCATCAGAAACTATCATTTGATAGGGCACTGCTTGATCTGAGGACCCAAAAAGACATATATTAGCAAAGCAATTGCCCATGATCGAACAGATTTTCTCTGCACTCAATCTAAAAATAATCTCAAAGGAGAATGACACTTGTTCTATTTGCCACAGAATATGACACAGCGCATATAATAATCGGAATTTTATCAAAGAACCCTACAGATCACTGTGTGTTTCCACTTATGGTTAAATATAAGCCATCCAAAAACGTCTATTTCTGTTTACAGACTCAAAAATGTCAAGATTCAAAAAGAATAGGTGCGGTTTTTGTATGTAAGAATGACAAACTTAAGATATCCAACTACATTAACGAATCAAAACCCATACAAAGTCAGGAAATTGTCGACTGCATCGACAATGTTGAAACAGAAAAATTATACACTGACATCTTGAGAAACAAAAAGGAAGAGAGACCAGACATAGAATTCAAATACCTGATTTACTTTTACAGGAACATCATAATCAAACACCTGAACCACAAATTTCTCATGCCGACTTCATCTTTTTGGTACATTGCAACCTTTGGCCAAACCGAAGGGATTTTAATTTTAACAATGGCATATTTTCTTTTTGAAGAGCAGAAAAGCACAATTCAGACCACAAAACATTACGTTCAATGCTTCACACAAAATACCGGAAATTTAATTTTCAATTATTCGTCAATGGTAGAATTTATGAATCTCTTGTTAAAATCGAAATTTAGAAACATGGTGGCAATGTTTGTTGAATATTCAAAACAAAAGAATAGACGTGACAAAGAAGAATTTTTATTTATAGATGAACAAATTAATAATGTTCGTGATACCATGCAATTTACCAATAGTTGCCTTGTCCATTTCATTTACACAGCTTATAATACCGCTCTGGAAAAAAACAAATTTTTGCAGTACTGCAATATGACAGCTTTTAACCAAGAAAATGAAAAACAAAGCCAGTGCAAGGAAAATTATCTTGTGTTAGGCAACACACTGAACAAAGATCTAATTTCTGTCATAAAAAAATATTTTAACATCGGAACCTATTTTAATAATTACATTACAGTGAAAAGGATTCAATGTGGACAATTTATGCCATACATCTACAGCATTGATGCAAACAATCAAATCACGTTTTCCACCTCTGAGCAAATTGGCCAAACTATTGCTAAGTGCAACGCTAACAGTGATTCATTATTTTCAACAACCAAGCCAACTCTCCAAGGTTTATTACAAATCTCTGCCGCTAACAAGTCTGTTGATGTTGCAAACAAACTCATTTGCAAGCGTGATTTTATTAGCCAGAGATTTAAGGGCCCTTTTCCAGTTTTTAGAGTGCAGTTACCTTACAACAAGAGCGTTTTTTGCTACGGATGCGAGGAAAATTGGTTCAAATGCATGGGGTTCAATGAAATAGTAGAGTTTTTGCCCGAGATTTATATATTGGACGAAGCTCTAACTAAGACCACTTGGTTCAAACAAACACACTGTGCCTTAGACAACATTAATACTCATTTCTTTCTAACAAGACACGAATACTTCAATGAAAACTTACCTGTGACAAATTTCATAGGAGACTTCGATCTTCCTCTCCAAAACAATGCAATAATTACGGAAACATTATTGTTTAACTTATGTCGGCAGATGAGGAGTGTGCTAATATTAATTTGGAAGAAGATATTCCCACGCATAGAGGAATCAACACATCCCATATTTTTTTTCAAGACTGCATGCACCACAGACGAGCGATATGAACTAGATGCCACAGAAAAACCGTATTGTACGTGTAAAAAAAACTTGGTCTCCGTATCATTATACCTTTGCCTCAAGACTCGGCCTTAATAGGTAGCAATACATTAAAACAGCTTTCAAGAATATTCAATCATGTTATCTGCCTCGACTTAGAACTAATGAACTTTTAAATGCAATATCCTTTCCGGGAGACTGTTTTGATATTGGCATCTACAATACAGGGAGATGTGTTAGACTACCATACATGTCAAAGATAGATTTAGAATCTGGTAACATTTTGTACGGAAGACTAATGCCCATATTCATTGTTCCTCATGGACAAAGACCAAATTTCAGAGAATTCGTAAAAGCACAGTTAGATCTCAATAATCTTCTACACCATGGAGCTAGGACACAACCATGTAAAGAAATTATCTATAATATTACTGATAAAGAATGTCAAGAAAACCTTTCCTTCATGGATATGAAAGCTAGACAATTATGGCCAAAGAAAACCGCAACTGTTGAAATGCTCATTAGTAAATATCTAGAAAATGTCAGACTCAAAAACTTCGATGGCACGGAGGACAAACTTGTTGTTTTTGCAAAGACAATTGCATGGCCCTACGTAAAAGCACAAATTTGCAAACATTATACAGATAGCATAATCAATCAATCTGAATGCATTGCTTTCATAAGAGCCGATAACAAAAACATTCAACTGAAAAAAGTTGCTTTCGGAAAACTTGGAAATTTTCAATGTTTAAATCGTCAACATAGGGGACTTAGGGATAATGTGAACGTTTTTATCGAAGTGAAAGCGGAAGGTCAGAGGTTATTAATTACGCTGTGGAGTACTTGCTTCACTACCAAATGCAACTCAAATAAAAAACAAGTACATCTGACAGTCAGCTTAGATAGCATCAAACTGTTGTAAATTCAACGGCAAATGTTTGTAAACAAAAATAAAATTTCTCTTGTAAGCATTGAAACGTGCTCGAGTTTTTTTTTTAAATGGCGTCACTAGAAAGATCTTCACAATATAAAAGGTGCCCACAGACGAATCCTGTATCTTTGTTCAAAAGATTCTTCATCATGTATCATTCAACACCTCTGAAAAGGGGCTTTCAACAGCGATATAGGCAAAGCAATTTTCACAATGGAAGAAAGCCGCCCAACTACAGATGTCCTCATTCTCAAACTCGATTTACAAGGACATATAACAACAGGATAGTTCCTATAAAACCTCTTGACGAGAGCAAATTAGACGCTTTGAGTTTCTTAGAACTCGAACAGTTGAAAAGCATCATCGAGGAAAAGCAAGAAGAAAAGCGTGCTCAGACTCAGTCAATCACATTTTTTGCAAATTTCCCAACGACTCCCTATTCTCTGGAAAACTATTCAGCGCAAATCCTGGGCTTAAGAAAATACACTGGACCGGCAAAGGACCCTGTCAAAAGACTGAATCAACGTGTTGCTGGAATCAATGAGAAAATCTTCCTACGAAAATCGGATCTTTTAGATTCCGATTTAATCTTTAGATATCGAAAATGTTTGGACTCTTTCACTAAGGAACAAAGTCAAAAAATTGTGGGGGATCGCATTTTCTCCTTGACCAATTCGCCGTCATTAGCATTTACTGTCGCAACTGTTGAAGAAGCTTGTATCTATTTCAAATATCATTATATGCATCATATCCCTGTAAATCCTCAAGATGTTTTTATGTATACCCTTACTATTATGAAATTTGAGTTTTTTAACAAGGTGAATATGGCTAAGTTACCATGTGTCTTGAGCGATGAAGGACGCGGGGACCTTGAATATCGCACCTTCAGACAACTCTGTGGAAAACCTGTGCTAGACAGAGACATGCCAACATCTGAAGCAGAAGACAGAGCAGATCTCCTGGCTCGTTTCGGCATCCTGTTCGAAAAGCATTAGCTGTCATTGCTGCATTTGCAAAGATTTTACGGCAGATTAAAGAACGTATGCTTTCTACTAACGAACCACAATTTGTAAAAGAGTTTGATACAGGATCAGTTTGTGAGCTCTATACATGTGGATTGATTGCAACACTTGTAAGTGATCAATTCAACGATCACAAATGTTCTGATACTGGTTGTCAAAATCGCATTCGCCGTATGTTAACTACATGGAAACCTAGTCTTTTTTTCTGTTCGTACTTTGAACGCAGTGTTCCAAAATTTGAATTAATGCCTGCGATACCCGATTCAATTCCTGACATGGACGCAGAAGACAATGAATCTGATTTAATGTCTACTGAAATAAGACCGAATTGTAATTCTGAGCAAAGTGCGTTTCATGGATTGAAAAGAAAAAGAGACAATGATTTAGAAACAAGCAGTCCTAGCTGTTCTACCTTTATGTTTAAGAAACATCAAGTCGATTTAAATGAAAAGGAATCAATCCCTGAAAAAAGACCTGAAAACCAAGACGAAGCGCACTTTGTATTCAATTCAATGGAAACTGTGAACGAGTCAAAGAATGCACATCATAACTTGTCAAATGAACCGGTAGATTCTGATCAAGAAATGGAATTGGATTATGAAGAATCCGATTGTGATACTGATTCAGACGATAGTTACAAGGAAGATTCCAATTAAAAGTTTTGTTCTAATCACAATCGCTGTGTACTGCTTATCATTGAAAGGTTGCGTGAGCGCAGCATTTTATAAACAAAAGTAGCTTTTTATTGGTTAGAAATGTCACATGGTAAATGTCACGTGAAACTAACCTTTGGACTAATGATATTTTAGAATAAAATAAAATATCTATTGGCGGTGGGGTGGATATTTTTGGGCGTGGCTAATCTACGTTATTTTTCACGTCTTCATGTGGAAAAGTCGAGGGCTGAAATATTCAGTAGTCGCAGGCAAGTCGTTTTCAACAAACGACAAAACTGCAAATAACGCGATAAAATGTTAATAGTACCGATTTTTAATTGTGCCACGACTAACAGAACGATTGCACTTTCTTTTTCATGGATGGTTAACTGAATTGTTTGTTTTGTTTTTTTTGCTTAGGTTGACCTGTGGTTTCATGACGCAATATAAAGAGTTAATATATAAGCGTTAGAAGTGTCTTTCAGATCCTTTACAAGAGGGTATGGATTAAAAAGATGGCCGAGGAGACAGAAACAGCTATTTCGATACCAATTTCAACAGCTGCATGGATTTATATGTTTCCCAAAAAAAAGGAATTAATAGAAACACTATCAATTTTGTCATTGAGTGATAAAGGTCATCCTGTTGTTATAGCTCCTCTGCTCTTCAATTTGACAGTAGAGCCAGAATTTCCTACTACCGTTAAAGCCCCTGTGACCAATTATAATGGCACAATTATTACAAAGATCACATCTTTTGTTCCTGTGGCTTTATTTTTTCATGGCTCCGAGGAGATTTTAGAAGTGACTGAGAATCACGGAGATATTCAAAAACTATGTAGAGAGGCACGAAAAAAATTTTGTGTGCAGGAATTTGTTCCGGACGAAAGTAAGACTCCCACTGATATGAAAGAACTGTGTACAGCAGTAGGAGAAAGAGCAGAAGATGTAATGTGTGCTGTTGTATTTGGAAATGGGTATAAAGAATTATTGTTTTGGGGGTTGCTCATTCCGTGTGTTGAAGAGAAAGTTACAGTTTCTATAGGAGATTATACCGTTTTGAAAATACCATTGTAGTCATCAACATTGTTTGAAACCGATGAAGGAGAAATACCAGAATTTCAAAGTGACTTTGTTAGAGAGAAAGGTTTTTACAATGAATTTGTCAGTGAAACACTGTTTTATTTCCTGTTTTCTAATTGTGGTCACGCATTACGATTTACTAACACCATCGAGTTAATCAATGCTGGATTAAAACAATTTCTACAAGATGCTGAACAAACGGTAAAATTAGCACCTCATAAAACATATCATGGTATCGCTAGTCAGAAAATCTCACCTATTGAAAAAGATTATTTGCTGTTAATCGACACAGTTATAGCAGAATTAGCCTATGGTCATGTTTCAGAATATTTGGATTCAATCTACGAAGGTAGTCAGGTAATGAACTTTCTGGATTGGCCCATAATAAAGAATGCAGAGACACATTCTGAAAGATTAAAAGCACTGAACGAATTGAAGTTACATATTTCTAGCCATGTGAGTGCAATGATTTTTGCATCGAATTCGATTCTGTACTGTAATAGGTTAGCTTACATACCAAACAAAAACACTTCTAATATGGTTTCCCAAGAATCGCTGTTGAAAACGATTTATTTTTGCAACTCATTATCTACATTGAATGATGATTTTTACAATGACGGCAAGAAACTTATAAAAAGAAGTTTCGGTGAGGTGATGATTGCCTGAGTTCGAGATGGCAGCGAGACCTCATCTCTACAATAAATCAAAAATCAGTGGTAGCGCATGCCTGTAATTCCAGCTACTTGAATGAGGCGAAGGATCGCGGAAATCGAGCGGTAGCGGCCACTGCACTCCAGTCTGGGCGAAGAGTGAGACTCCAACTCAAAAAAAGTGAAGTTTCCATGAAAGAGGAAAAAATTACTCCATGGCATTTAGCTCTTATTTGTTCCACTTGCCCTCAACTTGTTTCTGAAATTGTTTGGAATCTAAATAGAATGAGTGTTTATAATTCGGGAGGAGGGAATAATGAAATGTACAATCATATTGTGAGTTGTTCATCTAAACTTTGTGAATTCTGTGATGGAACGACTTGTCAGTCTTGTGTTGGAACGGCTATGACGCGAATAGCTAACAGACTGCCAGCAATTTCTAAAACTATCAAAAAAGAGCCAGTGGTTATTTGCTTATTTTCGAGATTTTTTGCTGAGATTGATGTTCTCGGTTCGTTTGGGAAGAAGACTGTGTTAGAACAGAAAGATGCTACTAAAGACCAAGCGGCTACGTCTGTCTTAGATAGGACAAAGTTTATGTCTATGATTTTTGATTATTGCCGAAAGCATTCATTAATAGATTTAACAACAGGAGAAGACACATTTAATTTCAGAACTAAGAAGGACTTCTTAAATATTTTACAAGGCTTAATGCAGTGCGTTGATGAAACTGTGGGTAAATTTATTTCTGAGATGCGCAGAACACAGACATCAAAAGAACAAATTGAAAATGCGTTGCAGTCTTTCAATATCGATTTGACGCCTTTCTCTGTAGTCTTTTCACCTTTTTTAATTTTTACGTATTACAGAGTAATTTTGTTTATTCTACAGAATTTGGCATTAATAATTGCAACTGGGCATGTTATGGATAGGCCATGCACGGGAAATTTGATTTCCAAATGGTTATCGCAGAATTATCAAACATTATATGGATCTTTTCATAATAGTTATCTAAAAAAAGGTTTTTTAATATGAGAACAATCAAAGTGACCACAACTGTCGAAATGGAACAGTTGATGGATTTCCATCTCTATAGATTAGGAAAATATGTAAAGAGCACAACTCATATTAAGTTGTGTAGACTTTCTATGCTATGCTTTAGGGACTGTAGAATAAAAAACAGGCCTTTTAACAAGAATAGTAAATCGCACAGTAATCCTTACTTCAAAAAAAGTGCAAAACAAAAAAGGAATCCTATTTGTGGTCCCTTGTCCTTCCTGTTGTTCAAGTATCACGACAAGTTGTTTCCAGAGAGTCATATTTCATGTTTGGAGCTATGGCAGAGGACATATTCAAATTCTATGTCGAGAGACATTAAAATTGGTCCAGTGGATGAATTTCAACATTTTATGAAATGCATCTATGGCATCACAAGTAAATATGATGAGTGTGATTTGATAGACATGCAACCAGGATGTCTTTTGACATTTATTGAATGTTATTTCCATAATAGATTTTTGGTTGTGGTTGGGTTTGAAGAATATCTAACAAGTTTGCATGCTTTAACAACCAAATTAGTACCACAGGCACATGCTTATTTCCCCATTGTTTTAAAAGGGCCGCCAAACTTTGGTTCAGTTAATGAATATTTACTACATATTAAGAAACTTAAAATTGATGGCGTTAAAGTGCCAGTGATTTCGTCTTTGGTGAAAGAGCCTAATTTTTCTAATATTTTTACCCAGAGGTCATTAGTAACATTAGGTCTTATGTTAGAGAAATTTGTTAGCATCGCGAGTCGTGAATATTTTCAATATGGACAGTTAGGATGGATAGGAGGCAGTGGTGTGGACAGAAATCTGAATGCTTCTTCTTCTGGTTTACATGATTTCAGATACATGAGAAACAAGTTTTTAATTGCTACTAAATTTTCGGATTTCCTGGTACGGAGACCAAAGAGGGAGACTATAATTTTTGATGCAGAAGTTATAAGAAGTAAAGTTATTGGAATCATTGAAAACCCTACTTATGATGCTAGCCCTGAACTTATGATTATTGCCGAAATATTGAAAGATAGAGACGATAGGCCAACTATGGATGATCTGCTTTTCTATGTGGGTGGAATGGAACCTTTGGCAAAATCCATAATGGAAAAGATTAATGTCTTGATGGAAAAAAATCGGAATGATTATAGCGTTGGGACAATTCAAAGTGTCCTAGAAGACAGGAAAACGGATGACGTTATGACATACGACTTTTCCAATTTGTTCAGTGATGAAGTTACAGATGAAGTATTAAACTACATAGAGGAAACAGAAGAAGAACCACTGAGTAAAAAACTTAGATTGTAAGATGAATGATTGTCAATCTCTATGCGTCCTTTGTTCAAAAATGAATGAATATGCTTTAGAACTAGAATGCTTTAAATTTTGTGATCCAACTATTTCAGTATCAGATAGCGGCAATTTTAAAAGAAATGGATTAGTTGTTTTACATTTGTACAATAACTTTTTTAAAGATTTGGTGAATCAAAATTCTCATTGTGCATCCTCTCTCACTTTATATATGCAGGTGTTATTAAAAGCTTTGTATGAACAATTTTTAATAGTAGATGATGCTTTACATATGTACCAGATTGAAGTAGATAGGCAAAAGTATTTTTGTAGGGTCTTAAATTTAGAGAATTGTTGTAAGCATGAAACGATCACTATTGTTTTTGTTAGTGGAGATGAAATGATGATATCAATGAAGACATTAAATGATGTAGAACGTTTGATTTGTAAGATAAATGCTGTGTTTGGATTGACTTCTTCAGAACATGGATTGCAACTTTGCCATAAAATATTGGAGTTTATGGTGGTTCTTTGTGGTTCTTGTATCATAGCTAGTCCGGATATCTATGATGAAGTAGAAACATGTTTACATTGTTCTGAAGAGTTAAGTGTGTTGCCTAATCAGGGAAAGTCAATTAAGAAACGACTTTGTAACAAATTTTGTAACCATGTTACTAAGTCACAAGACATTGGAAATATTGAAATGGGTATAGAGATGATTTAAAAGGATCTAGAAGAACAGTTTGAAAAAACATGCTTCAAAGAAAGAATAGATGAAATAAAAGACATTTTCCAAAGAATAAAAGCGTCAAAGCCTTTGCATTTGAATGATGCTGAAACAACTTTGAAAGAATATAATGTTTTTAGTGAAATTCCAGATGCAATATATTCTCTGAGTGAGTTCACCTATTGGTCAAAATTGTCAGAGTCGATAATAAAAAATATGAGTATAACAGCAACTCATTTGAATCTGTGTCACAGAGCTTATAAAAAACTCCATACGGAAATTAGTCAATTTTTATATGGAGAAAATGTTGAGGATTTTTTTTGTTTTGAATGAAGACAAATTATCGCAAGAACAAAGATTATTTGTTGGTTCTGTCTTTGTATCTCCTTGTAAACTGATTGATATTATTGCTGGCATAAGCATTCAAAAATTAGAGAGGAACCCTATCTTTCTCAAAATGTCAGAAGATGACGCAATTCAACAGAAGATCAAAACAATTACTAATGAAATACAATGAACAAGTGCAAATAATCAGTCCGATAAATGCTTTAATACAGACCGTGTGAAAAAACATGAGGTTAGAGAAGAGATTAGTGCTCAGAAAAAGGCATATTTCAGAAAGGTGTCAGAGACTGGGTATGAAAAAGTTATGACATGTATACAAGAGCAGGAACATTTGATAAAAAAATAATAACAGTAAATGTGGTTTATGAGGTTTTGGCTAAATTAATGAATGGATTCAGTGCAAGGTATAAACACAGGGTTAGGAATTGCGTTGATTTAGATGCCACTTTAAGCTATGATAATCATCTTTACATGAAAAATAATTTGATGAGCAAGAAATTACCACTTGAACTATTACCAGATTTAAGTCAAGTAATGTTCAAGTTATTGAATGGTCCTGTTTCAGATTATCAAAATTCTGCATTTCCTTTACCATTTAATATTTGCATGGCATATTCTTGTGACAATTCTAATATGTTGCCTCATTTGAAAGAAGATTTGGCGAAATGTGTTGAGGGGACAATACAGCCTACTTTATGGATGAAATGTCTGTACAAGAAATTTTTTGATTTTGAGGGATTACAGGGAGTAAACGTAGATGCAAAATGTAATGTGGTGTTATGTGCGTGAATTGACATTATCTCTTGCACTATATAATGATATATTTGGAAAACAGTTGAAGCTTCATAAAATTGATGAATTTGATGGAAGTGTTGAAGGTGTCTTCCTCACCTACAACGTTGAAGAACCGTTATTATTATTGAAAAAGATTGTGTATACAGTTCTAAAGACATTTACCATTTGTTGTATTATGATTTGCATTCTGTTAAAAATGTAAGTCGATCTCTTACAGAAATAAGGACAGTTCGACTTGAAAACAAAAATCTAACCTGTTTACGGAGAGAGGAATATGATGGAAAAGAAATTGTACCGGGATTTCTTGTTGATCCTTAAAATTATATCTTTTAATGTTTTCTTTGTGAATACACAGTTTGTGGAGAATCTTAATGCCAGACATTTGCCTTTTAGAATTTGTTCAATTGCAAAGGCGACAGATTTAATGCGATTTGACAGGAATATTGTCTGCGCTCCCTATAATTCAAAGTCCAAGACTAGTGAGGGTATTTTGCTAGTTTATAAAACAGAGATATTACCATATACGTTTCCTGTTAGGACATTTAAAAAAGAAATAACATTCCAAACTACATATCAGGCAATTGGTGTTGTTCATTTACTGGAGAGGACAATAAATACATTACCGATGCCATTATCTGAAGTGCACCTAGTCAATACAAAAGGTGAATGTCTCACGACTGCTGCGATTAAAGGGAGTGATGGAATTGATTTCATTGCATATCATAGAGATGAAGGTGTGAATGAGACTATGCCGTTACAACCTTTAGGCTTTAAGACAAGTATTAATAAAAGATATGTGAGTACTAGGGAAACGTATGTGGCACAAGGGACTTTATGGTTTTATAGTACATCAACATCTATAAATTGCATTGTGACAGAGTCCATGGCAAAATCGAAATATCCTCATGAATACTTTGCTTTGTCCACTGGGGAAAGTGTAGAAGCATCGCCATTTTTTGATGCGAGAAATGGCAAGACCTTTAATGAAGAATTTGAAAAATTCAAAGTTTTACAAGATTATAATATGCTAGATGAGTTTGGCTCAAAAGATAAACTGTTTGTAACTGCTCCTAAAATTCCGTTTTTAGAAAAAGGGGATTCTCTTTTTTCATGGAGAGTTGCTGATAAGAATAAGGTTACATGCCTACTAAAACTGTGGACAGAAATTCCGCGTGCTATTAGATCAGACACTGGAAAGTCTTTCCATTTCGTGGCTAAAGAATTGACCGCTACTTTTGTGGCAAACAAAGAAAATGTAAATAATCAAGTATTCGTGTATTAAAGAGGGGTATGAAAAAAATTAAAGAAGTTTTTGAGAAAGAATATCAAGATTCTTATGTCAAAAATGGCAATATTGAAATCTTTAGAACTACTGGTGATCTCATATTAATCTGGCAGCCTGTTTCAAAAAAGACACTGAAGACTCTACAAACATTAGCATTGGGCAATAGAGATAGCACAAAGTGTGAAGTTGATTCTAAAAGGGATTTGTTATATTCTCAATTGCAATATCTTTATGATTCGTTAAGAGAATACATTAATGATGCACTTGGGCAATTAGCAGAATCATGGTGCTTGAATCAAAAGAGACTTATTCACATATTACACGAACTAAGTAAGATTAACCCATCTTCTATTGTTTCTGCTGTTTCCGGCGGTCCAGTGTCTGCTAAATTAATCGGAGATGTCTTGTCTGTGTCTAAATGTATAGAAGTTAATCAAACATCTGTGCAGTTACATAAAAATATGAGGATAGCGGCAAGTAGAGGTAAGGGAAATTTATGTTACTCTAGGCCTTTAGTAACATTTAGATTTGCAAACTCATCTACTGAAAAATTTCTTGGTCAATTAGGACTTGATAATGAAATATTGATTGGTGATCATAGAACAGAGGTTTGTGAAGATGCTAGCACAAAAATTTTTATTTCTGGAAATGTTGCCCATATCTATAAGGAATATACACATACCAATTCAACTGACATAAAGAACATAGACATTTTGGATGTATTTATTAGTTTGAAGATAAAGCCATTAGAAAATGCTGATTTTGAGTTGTTGGAATTGTATACAAAAGAGGAGCTTAGTAAAGCAAACGTTTTTGATCTGGAAATGATTCTAAGGGAATACAAGTCGTATAAAAGTGTGTTGCATTGACTGGAATCGAAAATTGCAACTAAGGCATCTTCTTATGCTTCTGAAGTTGATGAATTTTTAAGGGGACTTGGCTCTGTTGGTACAAGAATAGTTTCAGTGCTAAGTGTTACTGCAGGTGCATTTGGTGATGTTGTAAAAGGCTTTATGTCATTCATAAAAAATCCTTTTGGCGGTTTTCTAATACTTCTTGTGGGGCTGTTAGTTGTTGGTTTGGTAGTTTTTGTGTTTTTGAAGCAAAGAAGTGTTGTGCACAATCCAATTGATTTCTTGTTTCCATATACAAATAAGCCTGTGAGTACAGTGGTTAACTCCATCCCAGATGATGATGTCAGTAAATTACGTAGCGGTGTTGTCAAGACAAGGCATGAATCCTCAGATTTAAAGTCAGAGACTCTGGATGACAAAGAAGATTTTGAGTATTCTCCAAGTGCAGCTTTGGAGATTTTGAAGGCAATAAAGTTGTTAGATGAAAGATACAAGAAGTCAAAAAAGACGGTTAAAAAACCAACTATCCTGGAAAAGTTACGGTATCGTGGCTACAAAAGCCTTCCCTCGGCTGAAACATAATGGATTCTCTGTCTTTTTTTAACCCATACCTAGAAAGGAAAAAGGAAAAAAAACCTCAGAAAAAAACATATCTGCAGATTTTGCCTCGAGGAATTTTGAAAGAAGGTGCTAGTGGTTTAATAAAGAATTTGTATGATGGTGATCCTAGAATGTTCTATTTGGATACACAGTATACCTTGCATAGGAATATGGAATGGCCTACAATAAAAAAAAAGACTGCAGAGATATTAACGACTCCATTAACATTTCATATCTATGACATTGTGGAAACGGTAATGTTTTCTGATACAGTAGAGAACTTACCATTCTCCTTCCATCATCATGTTATACCTTCTGGAAGTATGATTAAAATGTTTGGAATGACAAAATCTGGTGACAAACTGTGTGTGAATGTATTTGGCCAACAATATTATTTTTATTGTGAATTTTCCAGCTTAAAAGGATTGCATAGTTTTATTGTCCATCTTTTGAATACCAATACTGAGCTCAAAATGTCTAGTTCTTTTTTCATAGAAGAGGTTGAGAAGTATTCTCTGTACGGGTACAGCACGAAGTCCATTGTTAATCTACATAAAGTCTCTTTTTCAAATTCTCATGTAGGGAGAAAAGTTGCTGTTCTGCTTAAGAATTGTGGCATGTCATTATATGAAGTGGATGTTGATTTAATAACTAGGTTTTTAGTTGACAATAGTTTTGACAGTTTTGGATGGTATACTGCCAAAAGATTTTTTGAACAGGAATTCGAAAAAACAAGTCATATGGAGGTGGAGATCAATTGCTTATTGTTGGATTTGGTTCGCATTGATAATAATGAGTGGCCTAACTATGACTGTTGGGCTTTTGATATTGAATGTTTGGGGCAAGACGGCAATTTCCCGGATGCTGAAAATTCCGGAGATGTTGTTATTCAAATTTCAGTCGTACAATTTAAGACGGAGGGAGACTGGTCTGAAAAACATTTATTTACGTTAGGGTCATGTGATTCTCTAACTGGAGTGCATGTGTATGAGTTTTCTTGTGAGTACGATTTGTTGTTAGGTTTTTTTTTGTTCATGAAATTTAGTGGGCCTGAAATAATTACTGGTTACAATAGCCATAGTTTTGATTTTAAGTACATTTTTTCTCGGATGGTCAAGATTTATCATACTGAATTGGGTGAATTCTCTAAGTTAAAGTTTGGTAAGATGTACGCGTACACTCCGCACAATGACAGAAAGAAAGGTTCTTTTAACAGTCAAATAAAAGTTTTTATATCTGGAATTCTATGCATGGATATATATTCTGTTTACTTGACCAAAATTTCGGCTCCTAATTACAAGCTTGATACTGTAGCAAAGATGTGCTTAGGTCAAGAAAAGGAGCAGCTTTCCTATAAGGACATTCCTAAGAAATTTATTTCAGGTTCATGTGGGCGTGCCATTGTTGGATCTTACTGTATTCAAGATTCATGTTTAGTGGTTGATCTTTTTTAAAAAATAAATTATTATATTGAAGTTGCAGAAGTTGCAAGATTAGCTCAGATCACTGTTAGGTGTGCTGTTTTTGAAGGACAGCAGAAAAAAATATTTCCTTGTATTTTAAATGAAGCAAAGAAGAGGAATATGGTTATTCCTGTCTTGGATAAAGATGGTTCAGTTACAGATGGGCATGTTAATTATCAAGGGGCCACTGTTCTGGAACCACAAATTGGCTATTATGCATCACCAACGGCTGTGTTTGATTTCCAAAGTTTATATCCAAGTATTATGATGGCTCATAATTTGTGCTATAGCACTTTGATTATTAATGAACATGATCTTACACATTTGAAGGAAGATGATGTATTTTGTGTGCCCGTTGGTAGTCGTGTTCACAAATTCGTAAAGAAACATGTGAGAGAGTCAGTTCTAGGAAATTTGTTAGCTAAGTGGATAGCGAGGCGTAAAGAGGTTAAAATGCAAATGCAAGCATGTAAAGAACCTATGATGAAACGTATACTTGACAAAAAACAGTTAGCTTTGAAACTGACATGCAATGCCGTTTACGGGGTTACTGGGGCGACACATGGGATGCTTCCGTGTTTATCCATAGCTGCTTCCGTGACATGTCTAGGAAGAAAGATGTTAATAGAGACTACCAAGTATGTTAATGAAAAGTTTCAGTCGAAGGAGTTTCTGTTGGACAATTTTAATGTTACTTTATCAGATTTCTCTGGGGACTTGGTAGTTAAGGTGATTTATGGAGACACCGACAGTTTTTTCATGGTGATTGAGAATATGCGCTCTGATGCCCTGAGAAGAATTGCTCCCGCTATCGCATCGAACATTACAAAAGAACTTTTTGTGAGTCCTATTAAATTAGAATTTGAGAAAATTTTATGTCCTTTATTATTAATCTGTAAAAAAAGATACATTGGCAAAGATGAGTTGGACTCTTTTGTTTTAAAAGGAGTGGAATTAGTTAGGAGGACGTCTTGCATTTTTGTTAAGAACGTCGTGAAAGACATTATTAATCTGTTATTTTGGGATAGTGAGGTGCCAAGTGCGACGGTGAAGCTCTCTTTGATGAATCAGAATGAAGTGAAGAAGAACGGTGTCCCTCCAGGCTTTTACAAAATTATTTCTAGATTATGTTTAGCTAGGGAAGAATTGTTTTTGAACAAAGCGAAATGTTCAAGATCTTGTGCTTTCTTCAGTTTTATCAAGGAGCGTATCTTCTTATAAGCAATGCAATTTGCCACATTTTACATGTTCTTAAAAAACTAGCGAGTAGGAGGGAAGAAGTACCGAATGTCGGGGACAGGGTTCCCTATGCGTTAATAGCGGCCTCATCAAATAGTAAGATACAGAATTATGAGATAGCAGAAGATCCTAGGTTTGTTTTGGAAAACAGGCTTAATGTTCACGCAGAAAAATATTTCGATCAGGTTGTTAAGGCAGTAAAAAATGCTATTGTGCCCATACTTCCAAAAGATAGCGTGAAAAAAGATAAGTTCTTACTTTCTCTTTTGCCTATGCGAGTTTTTGTGGATCAGGCCTTTTCCGACTTAACGGAAAGTTTGTAGAACTCGTTCAGAAGTGTTTGAGTTTTCCTTTGTATTTTTCTATTTTGTCACTGATGTCGTTTGGTATGTCCATTTCTTCAAGCTTCCTTTGTAAAAGGTTAAAGTCTATCTGGATACTATTTGTTTCAATGTTTTCGCATAGGACTTGTAAAACTATGCTTTCATTAATGATATCTAGGAAAACATTGTATCCTTTGGAAACTAATAAAATTTGATTGATACATTCACATGGTATGTGTAATTTTCGACTTTCGAAAACGACATACATATTCAGCTTATTGTTTAAGGAAAACAAGATTGGAAAAGTTTCTGGAATTGTGTTATGTAAGATAAAATAGACTTGGAATATGGCTGGTTGCTTAACTGATAATTTAACTAGATCGAGGCTTTTTCTGAAACCGTAGAAAAACGTCCGGTTACACATGACGTTAGTTGCCTGGTTCATGAATGCAACCATTGAATCTGAAGATGTCGGGATTGAAATCGATTTACATTTGATACATGCACTTTTTGAGATCTGTTCATTTGCATATGGTGAAAATTCAAGACAGGTAAGTTGATGATGAATTGTGAAATCGAAAGGTATTTCAATTGGATCTTTCCCGGTAATTGGTAGCTTCATGATGTTTAGAAATTTCTGCTCATATTCAGGAAAAGCTTTGAAAATGTCATGTAATTCATTCAAAGATAACTTATGATCTTTTTTCCGCTTGAAACGTTTGTGCCTGGGAGCTGAGAATTTCTTTCTTTGTTTAAGTCGGGAAAGTGCCATCATACATAATAGTCAATTGTGAATGCGGGGTCAAAAATGTTGAAATTATTGAGAGAGAGTATATTTGAAAAATCCTTTAAGAGGTCATTCATTTGTGTTTTGTTTTTATATGTCTTCTTGGTCGTTTGGAAGGATTTGAAAATTTGTATTGAGAGCCAAACAGATTTGTCGACGGTAGTTAAATAATTGTTATTATAACAAATAGCTACTTTTAGGTCTGCTAAAATAGAGGGTTCAGTTGTATTGAATAGAATTTCTGATTTTGTAGTTCTGTTATTGGCGGCACATAGCGGGTCACAGAAAAAGTGTTTATATAGACCAACAGGTCCAACTTGTTTCAAAATTAGGAATGAAAGATTGTCTATTGTGAAATCTTTACACTGGTAGAGGTTTTCTTCATAAACATATCTGGAATAATCTGTTGATGTTCGAATTTTTTTGTGGAAGCAAGTTTTTTCTAGGAGTTCGGCCAGAGCAAATTGTGTCTTGTCAATTAACTTAAGATTATTTTGGCAGTAATTGATAATGCTTTTGTGTATATATTGTAACAGGTCATAGTCTTGTTCAGACGCGGCTGACATTTCGCATAACAAGCAAATACTGGATGTTCCGTTCTTGGTGATTGAAACTGGTATTGAAGACAAGAGGATGGGACCAGTAGAATTTTCTATAGGTGAGTTATTGGTATGTATATTTTTCAAATGACGGTGTTTTTTAATTGCTAATTCCGTTAATGGTACGTGGCAGAAAACATTTGTACCTGACCACATGTAAAAAATAAAATGGGTGAGTCTAGTTTTGCTTGGTATGGTGCGGTAATTTATCAATTCGGGTTGAGTAAGTTGTTTTTTCGAATTTGAGTGTTTCTTTAAGAGCGTACGCAGTTTTATGTGTGGTGTACTTTCTTGATTTTCTAATATAGATCTTATTATCATTATGTGATTTAATGTAATATTCTCATTGTGTAAAAAGTCATCATCATTATTTGCAAAGCATCTGTTAATAAAAAAATGAATTTGAAAGTCCAAGACAGAAAGTATATTATTGAGAAAAACCATTTCGAAGTTTATTTTTTTGAAATTGCTTTTTACAAGTGACATAAACTCCGTCTCAGCGATTAACACTGACAATGGAGTTCTGGTGCAGCGTTGCATTTGTAACATAGAAGAGAATAGTCAAACAGCCATTTTTTGTCTACATCTTGTTTTAGGCATATGTTGACAATTGAGCAGATGTTGCAGCGTTTGTCAATGTTTAAGGCTGTTATTAAAGTTTGAAACTCTTCCTTAAAAAAATTTCCTTCTACTCTATTTAATTCGCTTTCAAGACTTTGTTCGCGGTCGGTGAGATTTGTTGCTTGATTTTGTTTAGGTAGATGAGCGTAGAGGATTATCTCGTTTAAGGAAGGGGAATTGATTGAGGTTTTGGTTGAGTCCCAACCTATATATTGTTCCATGGCAGAGAGGCGAAAGACGAGTTTAGAGATGTTATATGAACAGTTACATTTGACTGGAGACTTGGTTGAAGTAGATTTTTTACCGATGCTTCCAAAATCTTATGACATCATGTTACCGTCACTTGAAGCAAGATTGAACTTTGTGAACGTTGGTCATAGGAATGTAGTTTTCTGGAAATACGGTGCAAATGGTACTGTTAAATGTTCACATTCGTCTATAGTTTTTGAGAAAAATCGAAGATTAGTAACAATTATTAATAAGCTGTTAAACGTGAACGGTATATTGGAACAACAGGAATATTTAAATAAAGAATGAACAAAAAGTTTTTTGCTTTATAACAAGTATTGCTTTTTTTTCCGAGGGGACTTTTTTTTCATGGCTGGAAATGACGCCTGTAAACAAATGGTTGTATGACGATTTGGTTGCAGCGACATGTCGCATTTTTAAGTTAGGGCCTGATGAATATCGTGTGACTGAAAGGAATTTGTTATCTAAAAATCCGAAATACCCTATATGTGATCTGATCCTTAAAATTGATTTTGCGTATGATTTTGAGTTTTTATTGAGTTTGTGGGGGAAAGCTTCTTCAAAAGAAGCGAAGTTTGTATTTAAGAACATTGGTTATGTAGTTTCTTTGTCGTGTTATTTACAACCTTTTGTGAAACTTGAACATACCACTCAGGTAAAGGAGTGTAATGTTCTACATGTTAATGAATGTTTGACAGTAGTTATGACAGATATTGAAGCTATAAAACCATCTTCTTATGGAGTGGTGACTAAATGTATCATTAGAAAAAAAAGAGATGCAACATTCATTGTTGAATTTGTTGCATTCGGGCCTGAGGACGAGGATGAGTTTAACTCTTTTATGAGATCTGTTTCCCTTAAAAAAGAAATTTTGGACTTACAAAAGG
>JAPVLO010001446.1:0-87736 GCA_027257055.1 Cephalopachus bancanus | reverse complement strand
GTCATACTTCTGGGCTGTTTATTTCAACACAGGCTCTGTTTTTACATGCTTTAAATAGAATCACTCAATGTCTTTCTCAGTACAACTTTGTGAGGAGGAACTGTTCTTATCTCATCCACAGAGAAGGAAAGCAGCTTGCCCAAGATCTAGAACAAGATTTATATCCAGGCAGCCTGGCTATAATCTGGACTCTCAGCCACTATTCTCTGCTGCCTTTTGGTGGAGATAGTCTTTTGCCACCTTCTCCTATTCTTACTAAAGGTCAAGGCATACTTCAAGCCTTGCTAATAAATGATGTCTACCATCAATCCATTCTAGGCCAAGTCCTCTACCCCTTCCCTCAGCTCCTGGGGGAAAGAATCACATTGGTCTTTTGAAAGGTAGCTGTTCAACCTTCATTCATCTATCCCATCAAACAATGATTTTTCAGCCCCTACTAAGAGCTAGGCATTATGACCTGCACTCATGATCAACAGTGATTCAGGTCTGAGACTCTGTCATAATTAATAAAAAACAGTTAATATTTCTGGAATCCTACTATGCCCCACCACTGTGCTAAAGAAATGTACCCCCATTTAATTCTCACTACAACCCATTATAGAGATGGAGAATCTGAGTGAACAAAGAAAGGGAATGAGTTTCCACAATTACATAACTAGCAATTGATTCTGTCTGGCTCAAGGTCTGTCCCCAGGAAGACACAAAAATATACAGCATATGCACAACAGAATGGAAGGTGCCAGTGTAGGAGCTAGGCAAGGGTGTGGTGGGAGCACCAAGAAGGTGACCCTACCAGGGCTGGGCTGTCACTTTCTGCCCCTAACACAGCTTTGAACTTCACAAACGCTGAGACCATGGCTGATTCATATCTGTTGTATCCAGTCCCTACCTCACTACCTGTAGTAAAAAGGCCAGCATCTCAGCATATCTGCCTCAAAATTCAGTTTTTTGGGGTTTTGAAGTAATGAGGCTATGGAGAATCAAGTTTGGGATGAAGAGGAAAAATGGAGTCAGGAGTCCTTCAATTTGACTCATAAGGAGGGCAGTGTTATTCAAGCTTAGGAAAGAGCTTGATGTGGTGACCATTTGCATCCATATAGCCTGGGAAATGGTTCTGATTTGTCTAATCTAAGAAATGTAGAAATTGAGGCTCTCAGAGAGTAAGAGACTCATCCTGAGTCACTCAGTTATAAAGCAATGAAGCCAAGGTTCAAACCAAGGTCTGTCTATCTCTGAAGTTTTTAATTATGCCAAACAACCTCCCACTACTGATGATGATGATGATGATGATGATGATGATGATGAAGATGATGACATCCACAATATTTCCTATTTTGAATGTTACAATACCTGAGATTCCTTGACCAAAGTACCAAAGCTACTAGAGTTGAGAACAAATCACAACAGGGACTGGAGACTCTAAATCTCAGCAGGGCGTGGAGACACCCTACTCACTTCACTGACTGAGACCTATTTAGGATAGGCAGGAAAAAAGGACATGAGAGTGTTGCAGGTTATCTGGAATCTACGAACCCATGGGCAAGAATATCCTGCTTTCTCCAGCCTGAATTGCCTGCAGCCTGCTTTTCACGCATCTGGAAAAGAAGCAAAAGGCAAAAACATCTTGCTGTCATGAGGAAATCTGAAACCGTGTTAACCACCTCTAGATGTTTTGATGGGGTCTTAGGAAACTTCTCAATTCTAGACATAGATCAGGAATTAGTGACCTGAAAGAACGGTACCTGCGTGAGCATTCCAAACTTGCTTCATGGTTGTAGAGTTGGTTTCTACCTGGGGCAATCCCACACCCTATATAGAAAATCCATTTACTACCACACTTGCTTTGCACACGCTTAGTGATAGGGTGTTCACAACCTCATGAGGACATTAGAATAATTCCTGGAGACTTGATGGTTCTTCTGAAACTTGCCTAAAGATAACCTGTCAAAGATAATTTCCGCAAAATGGACCACATGCATAGCATTTAATATTACTTGTCAGCTAGCCAACACCAACACTGCCATCTGTTTCTTCTACTCCTCAAGAATGCAGTGAAGAGGAGGACTCAAGGGAACCAAGCCTTCTAGGTGGCTGCCAGGTGATCATTTCCTAACATGCCCTGGCTCTCAAGCTCACTTCAGTGGTGCCTGCCCAGGAGGCTTAGGCATGCCATGAGTGCTCACTGCTGTGGCTGCCAAGGAAACCACTGCATAATTTGCGAGCAGGCTATGCACACACAAAATACAAGGTAGCCCTGGGGGCCTCAGTGGAGATGAGAGGGGCTTGGAGGTTCTCTTGGAGCAGTACCATGATAGACCTTAGATTTGCCCTTTTTGAGGATTTCTGAAGAAAGAGGTCCACTTTCAGGCTTCCATGACTCCCATGGGGCTGCACTCACTCCAGAAGTCTCAGACAGCAGGAGAGAGATCATCGAGAGTTTTTATCACTGAGTCAAAACCCAAGCTGTCCTCACAGCAAAACCCACTGGGGTCAGTCATTCCCGCTCCCCCCTCCCCTGCCCACCTCTCACCCCTGCCCCGCATGATTCCTTCTCTCCCAGGTGTTGGGTCCTGAGGCGGCCACGGGGCGCCTAGTGGAGCCGGCCTGAGAAATGCCTGGATTGAATCGAAGGCCGCCCACAGAGGAAGAAACCGCCCCTGGAAGCATGTTCCAGGTTGCGGGTTGTGTCACCTTGTGGTCGTGGCAGCAACTGCTGGCCTACAGTCGCCACCTCCCCGTCCATCCCCCTCCTGGAGCCAATCTTGCCAGATGTTCCCTGGCGGCAGGTTCACCGCGGGGTCACCCAGAGTCATGGGCAGCCTTCAGAGGTCTCAAGGGGATGACGTCCTCCCAAGCCTGACTACACCGCCACACAGTCACTTTCCGAAGTACTCACCACTCGCCACACCGCCACAGACCACCAACACCGGCACAGATCACCAAGAGTCCACGACCCTCAGCAGCGTTGCCGGCAAGGGTCGCCCGAGTGTCCTCTGGGGAAAGGGCGGGACCAGTGTGGACAATCAGCGGCCGCAGGCAGAGAGGCCTTTGTGTGCTGGCAGCTTGTGGCCTGAGGTCTCTGCCACCTCCGCTACTGGCACAGCCGCCCCGCCCATCTCTCACTAGGCCCCTGAGATGAGCTGCTTTTCCTTGGGTGCCAGATGGGGGAGGGGATTGATGGCCAAGTGGACCCCTTAGTAAGATCCAGTGTCCAGATGAGTGGCTTCCTGGCCTGGCTGAGGAGCTGGAACCCTGGAGCCTAGGAGGCTGCCCTGCTCTGGCTTCCCCTCACACACTGCCTCCCTTCCAAAGGCTGGCCTGCTGGGATTTGGGGAGCTGCAACCTGGCGGCACAAGCCTGCAGCTCCTGTTCACCCACCCTAAACTGAAGGGACCTTTCTGGTTTCTTCCGGACCGGGCCCAGTTGGGAGCGTCCTTTGGATGCGCACTAGGTCCCATCAGAGGATGGCCTTCCTAGCCCCATGCACAGCCTTCTGGTTTGCCCTGGGGTTCTCAGCTGGGAAACCTAGTAATCCAACATTTATTTTCTCTGATGTGATTCCCTCATCCCTTCCCATACCCGGGAAGTTACTTTGCTGAGATTTGGATTTCCAAAGTTATTACCCCCCATCATTTTTAATTTTTTTTTCCCCACCACAGCCTCACTAAGCCAAGTGCTACCTATTGAAACAGCCAAAGCAAAAGTATATAGGAACAAGTGTGAGTAAGGATGTGCTCAGAAACTGGAAGCCTTGTGCTTTGAAGTGAAAATGAAAAGCAGTCCAGCAACCATGGAAGTAGAATGGCAGTGGTTCAGACATTAAGGACTAAATTGTTTAATGCAGAAATTTCCCAAATTCTTTATATACCCAGAGAATTGGCTCACAGATTCAAACAAGTATGTGTACACTCATGTTCATAATAGCATTATTCACAATAGCCAGGAAATAAAAACAAACCAAATGTCCACCAACAGATGAATGAAAAAATACAATGTGGTATATACCAACAATGGAATATTTGCTGAAAAAGGAAGGAAACTCTGACATACTCTACAGCATGAACAAACCTTGAAATCTGCCCTAGTCCATTGAGGCTGCTATCACAAAATACCACAGACTGGGTAGCTTCCAAACAACAGTTTCCCCCCCCACACGGTTCTGGAGACTGAGAAGTCCAGTACTAAGGCATCAGCTGATTTAGTGTCAGGTTAGGGCTTTTTTTTAATCTAGTTGATAAACTCTCATCTTCTCATTGTACCCTCACAAAGTACAAGGGACTAGCAAGCTCTCTGGAGTCTCTTTTATAATGGGACCAACCCAATTATGAGGGTTCATACTTAATCACCTTTTAAATGCCAACCTGCCAATATCATCACCTTGGAGATTACATGGTCTATTGCTTTAGACTACCTGTATAGTCTCAGAGTATCTTTCTCAAGTTATTTACAAATAATGAAAATGAAAACAGGATATTTACACTACAGAAACCTGGCAAATATTACCTTAACTCAAAGTTAACCTCATTAGAATGAAGGTGGTGGCTCAAGCCTGTAATCCCAGGACTTTGGGTGGCAGAGGCAAGAGGACTGCCTGAGTTCAGGGCTTCAAGACCAGCCTCAGCAACAAGGTGAGATCTTGTCTCTACAAAAAATCAAAAAAATTAGCTGGCCATGGTGGCACATGCCTGTGGTTCCAGCTACTTGGAAGGCTGAGACAGAAGGATGACCAGAGCACAGCAGGTTGAGGCTGTGGTGGCCCTGAATGTGCTACTGCACTCCACCTGTGTGACAGAGTGAGGCTCCGATTTAAAAAAAAAGAAAGAAAGAAAGTAAAAAAGAAAGCCCAGCACAATGGATCATGCACGTAATCCCAGAACTTTGAGAAGCTGAGTTGGGAAGATTAAATGAGGCCAAGAGATCAAGACTATACTGAGCAACAAAACAAGGTCTCATCTCTACAAAAAATAGATAATCAAGCAGGGCATAGTGATGTGTGTCTGTAGCCCCAGGTACTCAAGATGTGAAGGCAAGAGGATCCCTTGAGAGAAGGGTCTAAGTTTGCAGTGAGCTGGGATCCTGCCACTGCCCTCCAGCCAGGGCAACAGAGCGAGACCCTGACTAAAAACAAAACAAAACAAAACAAATGTGAACCTCATTAGAAATGGACAAGTCCATATCATATGCTTCCTGATATGACATAATATTGTCTCTGAGGTATTCCTGCTAAAAACATAGAACCTGAGTCTAATTTTGAAAAACATCAGACAAGATGAAATTGAAAACAATCTGGCAAAATAAACAGCCTATCTTCGTAGATATATGGCATAATGAAGTACAAGGGCAGACTGAGATAAAAAATTAAAGGACACTGAGGATTCATGAAAACAGTACACAATGTGGAGCTCTCCAAAATATTATTACTACAATTGACAAGATCTAAATAAGGTCTTTGTATTAGAAAATGTGATATTAGTAACAATTTTCCAATTTTGATCACTTATAAGGGTTACCTGTTTTCAGGAAACACACACCAGAATCTTGGTAAAGAAGCATCATGTATGTTCCTCACTCCCCAAATATATACATATATATATATGTGTGTGTGTGTGTGTGTGTTTTGTGTGTGTGTGTGTATGTATTTATATATATGTATATGTGTATACATACACACACTTCTCCTCTCTGCACATAGCTGTACTGCAGGGATCAGAAGCTAGGAAATGCCAAAGGAAGCTGTAAATACAGCAGGAAAGTTGGCTCCCTTGCCATTGAACTCTGGGTCAGGTTTTACAACAGGAGACGCTCTGTTCTACTTTGAACTCTAGTTCTGCACCTGCACACGAGAACCTTCAGTCAGTATCTGTCGAACAGCACTATGTCTCCTTTTACCTCTGTGAGTTCCTTGTCTCTTTTTTACTTATCTAAAATATTTCCTCTGTTTTCAATTATTTTTAAAGATTCTTCTAAATTCCCTCTGGAAGCATTTCATGTTTGGCAACACTTGTCTCCCTTGACTTGAAGCCTTCCTGTTTTGCATAGATCTGTTTCCATCGGGCTTTGTTTCCCATCCTGGACACTTCCATGTCGATACTTACCAATAAATACTTCTCCAATTTCTTTCTGGCTACTTCCTATTTTGCATTCTACTTTTCTTCATTGAAGTCACACATCATTGCCATTAGTCTTTCAGAATTTAATACTGCTCTACCCTGGAGGATGGGGAGAAGTGTCATTCTTGTTTGCAGGGGAGTCAGCCTGGATATTTCCCTCTTCTTTGTTCCCTTACATGGAGGCTGAAGGAAAGGTATCCTCTTACCCACCTGCCCTTCACCCAAGCTTTTACTCATTCTTAGATCGTAAGAATGTACCTAAGCTATTTAGTAGCAAAAGTTGAAGAGGAGCTCAGATTTCTGATGTCCAAGCTTAGGGCTTGTCTATGCAGTGCTTTCTTCCTGTGATTTGTCCATGCCAATCTTCTGGAAATAAAAGAAGGAGTCCTTGGGTAGCAGAGTTGGATGTCGCCATTCGCCTTCCCTACCTTCTCCACCTGTGATTCCAGCCACAGCTATATGGACAGTTCTGTGCAAGCTTAGATCTAGGCTGCCTAGATTCCACCACAAGAGAAAACCTACAGGCTCTGCTTTTCTACCTCTCTCTGTTCTGTGCACACATACTGTCTAGGAGGGAGGGGAGTTAACAGCCCTAGGAAATCCCTCAACCAATGCAGGATGGGAGTGGTGGACGAATGCTCTAGTGGCAAGATGGATCCAAGGGATGCATTTTGGATGTTTGCTTGGGTAATAAGCAGTGGCCTCAGTCATGGACACTAATATTGACTTTCTCTTCTTTCTTTTCTCACTCTCCCTGACTCAAGGATTATATTTCCTGGAAGCACTTCCCAAATGAACTACCTGAACCCAAAGTTTTGTCCCAACTCAAACACAGCCAATAAATGGATTAAATCAACATTTACTAAGTGACTGTGCTAGGCCCTGAGATCAAAGTCCTACAACATGAAATTTCTAGTGCCTTCCCTGAAGTATAAAATGAGAACTCCAAGATAAGAACTATAACAACAAAACACCTAAGAATTACAATATATTGTTGAGAATACCATGCAAGTGGCAGGAACAATGTGATGCATGTAGACATGGGGCAAGTGTCATCTAACCCATTTGTGGAGGTAGGGCTTCCGGGAAGATGTATTTCTTGAGCCACTGGATGGAGCATGGATTAAATACAGCTATAATGATTCTATTTCACACTGATGTCATCTGAAAATACAATTACTACCACTTTTGGCTCTAAGTGCTACATTCCGCTCTGTTATAGTATGCAGTGAGTTTGATTTTAGGTGGTGCATGGATGAACAATTAACGTTTTTTAATTATGTGAGTCAAGGAACACACATCCATCAACAGAGTGATAAATCTGATGATACATTTGGAAACCAAGTCCAGGTGAGGACAGGAAGCAGTGAGGAACACAGTGAGGGGAGGCTACCAGCTAGAAGAGCAGTAAGAAGGCCACTTCTTACTCCTGTCCACAGCAGAGGTAACAGCCTGAATGAGGGAGTGGCTGTAGAAATGGAAGGAAGACTGGTGATGGAACAGACTCACTGCAACTCTGCTGTGAAAACCTTGCTGGTTGCATGCTTGATAGGTGAAATTGTCCAAGGAAAGAAAGCGCTGCTCACACAGACACACTTGTGCCCACTCCCCCACCCCTCCCAACATACAGTGGAGTCATTAAGCTGAGTTAATCAGCTGATATAGCTAGAAGAATACTTCCTTTTGGCTTCAGTTATCAGAGGGTTTTAGCGTAAAGTATTCAGATATTTACCCCTATTTTTTCCATTTGATTAGGAGGCTGGAGAAATGCTAACACTTATACGTGTAATGTTTTCTATTTCAGGCTTTTTCTGAGCGATTCGCCTGTATTTTCGTTTGTCCTCAATAACCCTTACTTTATAGCCGAGGAAACGCCAACAAATGGAGGTCAAGAACATGCTGGAGATCTGCAGCTGATTCCCGACTTGCCAAGGACTAAGCCCAGGCGTCCTAACTCTAGAGTACCTATTCCTAATAAGGCCCCAGAATTCTGGGTTAAACCAGGTCCCATTTCTGCTTGGGTCTTGGACTGATCCCTCCTGGATCAGAAGGCCTGGTTCTGAGATCACAGCGTCTTCTCCTGTAACATGGAGGTAATACGATGCCAGGGGTTTGGTGCAAAGAAAGAGTGAGCTCAGGAATGTGAAGTGACCTTAAACCTACGCATGTGGCTCCGAGGACTTAACTGACATAATCACCGACTACGAACCTGTGACTGTCAAAACACTGAGCTCATCCTTCCGAGCTCAGGTCAAGCCGGAGCGAGACTCCGCCTCCGAGGCCCGCCCACCGTGGCGGCAGCTGGGCGCATGTGCAGCCGCAGCCAGCCCTGACTCTGACTCCGGCTGGGCGGAGCTTCGGTTTCGGAGGGGCGTTCAGTGAGAACCCCCCAGCGAGTGGTTCCTGGCGCCTCCTTCTTTCGGGGCATTTTCCCTACTGGCACGGCGTTCCTGGCGGCCGTTGGGTCTCCCTGACCTGCAGAGCTGCTAGCAGTCCGAACGGCAGCAGACGGGTGGGGGGCGAAGACGGCGCCTATCGGAGACCCTAGTTCTCAGCGTGCTCTCGTGGGCGACCGCCCGCTGGGGAGCCTCGGCCGGATGCACCCCCCTCCTCCGAGCGCTGCCTTCCTCCTGGGCGGCGCCGCCGGGTGGCCTTTGGCTCAAACTCGGCGGGCGGGCAGCGCAGACCCGACGGTTTTAGAGGCGTCTCCAACTCCCAGAGCTCCGGTCGGCTCCAGGTCCCAGGACGGCGTGTGGCGGGCGGGGCTGGGGTTAGGGGGGTACTTGGTTGTGTGTCCCTGAGCCTCCCGGGGTTCCCGGGGCACCCTGGCTCCTTCCTCCGAGCTGCTGGGCCGTCCTGTGTGGTTTTCTCGCGTTCCAGCACGGGCCTTGGTGGGCTGCATGCTTCTTTGCCAGGGACCTCCTGTCCTGACAGCTCCTCCTCCTCCTCCTGTGGGAGGGTGTGGAAGCCTGTCTGCCCTGCCCTGCCCGGGGGGTCGTGTCTCCTTTTGCCTGGAATTCGGGTTTTTTTTTTTTTTTGTTTTTTTTGAGTTGGAGTCTCACTCTGTCGCCCAGACTGGAGTGCAGTGGCCGCTCCCGGCCACCGCAGCCTCGACCTGCTGGGCTCTGGCGATCCTTCCGCCTCGGCCTTCCCAGTATCCGGAATTACAGGCATGCGCTACCACGCCCGGCTGATTTTTTTTTGTTTATCGTAGAGATGAGGTCTCGCTGCCCAGGCGGGTCTCGAACTCGCGGGCTCAGGCATTCCACTCACCTCAGCCTCCCAAAGGCGCGGGATTACAGGCTGAGCCACCGAGCCGGCTTCCGTTTCTTTTTTAAAGGGGGGGAGACATGGGAAAAAAAAAAGGTGAGATGTCCCCATGTTGGGAGATGGAGTCGTATTGACGTGCCAGCAAGTAACACCTGTTCCTTTTTAAAGTAAGGAAAAGAAGAGGACGTTCAACTTCCACTACATTGCTCTTGAACCAGGACCAGGAGTGAAAGTTTTGAGAGATCACTTCGTGGAATTTGCAACCAATTCGATCTGCCAGTCTGAGCATAGTCAGTTTCCCAGTGTTTCTTTTGCTGTTTTTGGAAACAAGCAGGCCAAGACCCACTGACCATCTTTTAGACTTGTGGAAGCCACTTGGTTTCTGAGAGAGTAGTTGGAGTCTATGAGGCTTGTCGTGTTTCTAGAGTCTAGTCACTCCAACCAATTTCTTTTTTTTTTTTCCCAGTTTCTGGTACTGGTTTTCTTTCTTTTTTTTTTTTAAACAATATTTTTAATTTTGATATTGTGGGGTACAGTTAAGGGTTAGGTATACAAATATTCTTCATTCAGGGCCCCCCTTTTTGATAACAGGTGTCTCCCCGTCTCCATACTACCATTAGTCCCATCCCCCACCCATAGTTTCCCAACACTGTCAGTCATTTTCTTATAGTAAGTGCATTGGATGATCAAGGTCCACTATATGAGTGAGAACATGTGATACTCAGATCTTTGTTTCTGTGAGAGGTCACTTAGTATTATATACTCTAGCTCCATCCATGTTGCTGCATAATTCATGATTTTGTTCTTTTTTATGGCTGCATAGTATTCCATTGTGTATATGTACCCCATTTTTAAAATCCAGTCCTCTTTTGATGGACAGCGCGGTTGGTCCAGGTTCTTGCTATTGTGAACAATGCTGCAATAAACATTCATCTGCAGTCTTTTTTTTTAGAGTGATTTGAGTTCTTCAGGGTATATTCCCAGTAGGGGGATTGCAGGGTCATATGGGAGGTTGATGTTTAGAGCTTTTAGGAATCACCACACTGCTTTCCACAGAGGCTGCACTAGTTTACACTCCCACCAACAGTGTAGAAGTATTCCCTTTTTGCCACACCCTCTCCAGCAGCTGTTAGCTTTTGAGTTATTGATAATTGCCATTCTGACTGGAGTTAGGTGGTATCTCAGTGTGGTTTTGATTTGCATCTCCCTGATGATTAATGAGGTTGAGCATTTCTTCATGTGTCTGTTGGCTGCTCGGATGTCTTCCTTTGTGAAGTGTCTGTTCATATCTTTTGCCCACTTTATAATGGGGTTGTTTGATTTTTTCTTTTCAGCACGTTTGAGTTCCTTGTAGATCCAAGATATTAAGCCTTTGTCAGACCTGGAGTTGGCAAATATTTTTTTCCAGTCTGTAGGCTATCTTCCTGCTCTCTTGATGGTTTCTTTGGCTTTGCAGAAGCTTGTCAGTTTAATGAGGTCCCACTTGTCTATCTTATCCATTATGGCCTGTGGGTTTCAAGTTTTGTTCAGGAATTGGATGCCAGTTCCAATTTCCATGAGGGGTATGTCCTTCATTTTGTAAGGTTCTTATGGTTTGAGGGTTTACATTTAGGTCTCTGATCCATTTGGAGTTAATTTTTGTGTATGGGGATAGATAGGGGTCCTGTTTCAATCTTCTGCATGTGGCCAGCCAGTTTTCCCAGCACCATTTACTGAATAGGTTCTCCTCCCCCCAGTGGGAGGTGGTGTAGGCTTTGTCGAAGATGAGTTGGTTGAAAAATTGAGGTCTTGCCTCGGGAATCTCAATTCTGTTCCATTGGTCTGTATGCCTGTTCCTATACCAATACCAAACTGTTTTGATGATTGTAGCTTTATACTAAAGTTTGAAGTTTGGTAATGTGATACCACCTGCTTTGTTTTTTTTTTTTTTGCTGAGGATTGTTCTGGCTATTCTTGGTCATTTGTATTTCCATATGAATTCCTGTGTTGTTTTTTTTAGATATGAGAAGAATGTTGCTGGTAATTTGATAGGTATTGCATTGAATCTGTAGATTGCCCTAGGTAAGATGGACATCTTCACAATGTTGATTTTTCCAATCCATGAGCATGGGATATTTTTCCACTTGTTTGTATCATCTTTGATTTCTATGAGCAAGTTTTGTAGTTTTGATTGTAAAGGTCTTTCACGTCTCTAGTTAGGAAGATGCCAAGGTATTTCATTTTTCTTGTGGCAATTGTGAATGGAATTGTGCTTCTTATTCGGGTTTGTTTATTATTAGTGTAAAGAAATGCGATTGTCTTTTGTACATTTATTTTATGTCCTGAGACTTTGCCGAAGGCCTTTATCAGTGTAAAGAGGTTTTTGACAGATTCTCTTGGGTTTTCAAGGTATACAATCATGTCATCTGCAAGAAGAGATAACTTGACTTCCTCTTTTCCTATTTGGATACCCCTGATTGCCTTCTCTTCTCTGATTGCTCTAGTCAGGACTTTCAATACTATGTTGAACAGGAAGGGTGAGAGTGAGCATCCTTGCCTTGTTCCAGTTTTTGGGGGAAATGTTTCCAATTTTTGTCCATTTAGGAGTATGCTGGCTGTGGGTTTCTTGTAGATGGCTTTTACTATTTTGAGGTATGTTCCCCGTATGCCTAGGTGTTCGAGGGTTTTTATCAAGAAGGGGTGCTGGATTTTATCAAAAGCTTTTTCTGCATCTAATGATATAATCATGTCGTTTTTATTTTGGCATCTGTTGATGTATTTAATTACACTTAGGGTTTTACGAATGTTGAACCAGCCTTGCATCTCAGGTCTGAAGCCTACTTGGTCATAATGGATTTTTGAGATGTGTTGTTGAATCCATTTTGCTAGGATCTTGTTGAGAATTTTAGCATCTATTTTCATCAAAGATATTGGCCTGTAGTTCTCTTTCTTGGTTGGGTCTTTACCTGGTTTGGGTATCAATGTGATATTGGCTTCGTAAAATGATTTGGGGAGCGTTCCATCTTTTTCAATCGCCTGGAATACCTTCAGTAGGATTCATATCAGCTCCTCCTTAAATTCTTGTAGAATTCTGCTGGAAAGCCATCTGGACCAGGGCTTTTTTTTGTAGGTAGTTTTCTTATTATGGAGTCGATTTCCTTGATTGTTGTTGGTCTATTTAGGGTCTCAATTTCTTTTTGTTTCAACCCCGGCAGGTTGTGTGATGTTAGAAAGTCCTCCAATTCCTTAAGGTTTTCAAGTTTGTCTCCATACAAGTATACATAGTAGTCTTTAATAATCTTTTTATTTCTTCAGAGTCAGATGTGACTTCATCTTTTGTGTTTCTGATTGTGTTTATTTGGGCTTTTTCTCTCTTTTTCTTGGTCAGTCTAGCTAGGGGACCATCGATCTTGTTTGTCCTTTTGAAGAACCAGCTTTTTGTTTCATTGATTTTTTTTGTATTATCTTTTTGTCTTCTATGTTCTGAATTTGGGCTTTTATTTTGGTGATCTGGATTCTTCTGCTGAAATTAGGGCTTTGGTGGTCTTGCTTTTCCAGCTTCCTTAGGTGGCTTGTTAGGCTGTAAATTTGTTTTCCTTCCATTTCCTTCATGTGCGTTTGTAGGGATATAAATTCCCCTCTTACTACAGATTTCATGGTGTCCTAGAGATTTTGGTAAGATGTTTCTTCATTTTCATTTTTTCCAAGTAACTTTTAATCTCTGTTTTGATTTCATCACTGACCCAGGAGTTGTTTAACGTCATGCTGTTTAGTGTCCATGTCTTTGTGGGTTTTAGGGAGACCTCGTTGGTGTTGATGTTTATTTTTATTCTATTGTGGTTCGAGAAGGTACATGGTAAAATTTCATTTCTTTTAAATTTGGTTATACTTAATTTATGACCAAGCATGTGGTCAATCTTAATGTACTTCCCATGTGGTGATGAGTAGAATGTATATTCTGTGGTTTTTGGATGGAGTGTTCTGTAGGTATCAATTAAGTCCATTTGGTCAAGAGTCACATTGAGGTTTCGGATCTTGTTGCTGATATTTTGTCTTGATGATCTGTCTAGGGTTGTGAGTGGGGCGTTGAAGTCCCCAGTTATGATAGTGTTGGAGTCGACATCTCTTTTTAGTTTACCTAGAAGCTGCTTTATGAAAGTTGGTGCTCCTATGTTGGGTGCATATATTTTTAAAGAGGGATATTTCTTGTTGATGGATTGAGCCTTTTATCATTATGTAGTGGCCTTCTGTATCTTTTTTGATTTTTAATAGCTTGAAAGGTATTTTGTCTGAAATTAAGATTGCTAGTCCTTGTTTCTTTTGTATTCCATTCACCTGAAAGTTTGTTTCCCATCCTCTTGCTTTGAGTCTGTGAGTGTCCTTTCTAGTGAGGTGAGTCTCTTGAGGGCAATAGATTGTTGCCTAGGTATTTTGTCTGAAATTAAGATTGCTAGTCCTCCTTTCTTTTGTATTCCATTCACCTGAAAGTTTGTTTCCCATCCTCTTGCTTTGAGTCTGTGAGTGTCCTTTCTAGTGAGGTGAGTCTCTTGAAGGCAATAGATTGTTGATAGATTCATTTTGCTGTTCTATGTCTTTTCAGTGGTGCATTTAGTCCATTGACATTTAGGCTAATAATTGAAATGCAAGAGTTGATCCCTGTCTAAAGGGTTCTTACAGAGTTGTTGTTCCTGTTTGTTTGTTGTCTTTCTTTTGGTTTTGGAGTTGGTTCATGTGTTTTTTTAATCTTTTGCCTGTACTCTTGTGAAGAATGTTGTTGTTCTTTTTTCCTTTTCTTCTGTGTTCAGTACTTTCTTAAGTGTTTCTTGTAGAGGTGGTCTGGTGGCAGCGTAGGTTCTTAGGGATTGGATATCTGGAAAAGATTTCAATTCTCCCTCACTAATGAAGCTTAGTTGGGCTGGGTAGGTTATTCTTGGCTGAAATTGCTTATCTTTTAGAACTTTGAAGATAGGGCTCCAGACTCTCTTAACCTGAAGGGTTTCTGTGCATAAATCTGCTGCTATTCTAATTGGTCTTCCCTGGTAGGTAGTCTGGCCTTTTTCTCTTGCTGCCTAGGATTTTTTCTTTTATAGCTACTTTGTTTAGTCAAATTATTATGTGTCTGGAGTTGGTCTTCTCATTTGTTGTCCTGCAGGGGTTCTCTGAAATTCTTGTGCTTGAATTTTGGCATCACTGATGAGATTAGGGAAGTTTTCTTGAATGTTTGTTCCAGTGTGACCTCTGACTCACTCTCTCTCTGCCTCAGGAAGGCCAATTACTCTTAGATTGGGTCTCTTGAAGTAGTCATTCATCTCCTGAAGGTTTTGTTCTGACTTTTTAAGCTTCTTTTCTATGTTTTTGACAGTTTGGGTTAGTTCTGTATTTTGGTCTTTAATTTCTGAGATTCTTTGTTCTGCTTTGCTAATTCTGCTTTCCATGCTAATTAGTTTGTTGTTTATTTCCATCACAGTATTCTTTACCGCTGTTATTTCTATCATCAGCTCCTTCCTATTTTCCTCTTGTCTCTCCTCAATTTTTTAAATTCTCTCTATTAGTGCCTTGATGTCTGCGTTTGTTGCTTGTGACCAGTCATTCTGGGGGCCCCTTCATTGTTTGTGTTCCAAAGTCTGTTTTCTCAGTGTCTGCCTCCCAGGCGTCTGTGTGAGCCCTGTGTTCTTCTTTTGGTTTTTCTTCATTTGTGGAGATTTTCCCTCCCTACTTTTCCCTTCCCTCCACTTCCCTGTCTTCTTTTAAATTTTGTTATTCAGGGGTGGAGGTATTTCTTTTACTTCTGTTTGTTCAATCTCCTATTCTTCCTAATATATTTCCTCTTGCTTTGCTCAGTTCTGGAGTTGGACTGTGGGTTGAGGGCAGTCCTTTTTGTAGTTTTGGGATTTAATTAAGGGGGGAGCTGTGATTCAAAATCTCTCTTCAGATCCTGGTGCTCACCAACAACTGTATGCATAGTCTGAAACCCACTTCCCACTGCCTTGGAGTCTGCCCATGCAGTGAGGTTGTAGGTTTACTCCCTGAAAGCAAAATGAGGTTAACAGAGGGAAGAGAGTGGAGCAGGCAGTGGGGAAGCGGGGGTGGAGAGAGAGAAGTGTGAGAGGGAAAATAATTGAGTGTCCCGACTGGTAAGTGAAAAGAAACACAAAGACTGAAACAAATATGAAGATAAACAATAACCACAACTGAAAACTAACCAACATTATAACAAATAAAAATCTAAAACGTACAATGACGCTAATGTACACACTGATCAACCTCCTTATTGGTGTACTATTCCTTTATACAAAGATAGGATTTACAGAGAAATAAGAAAAAAGGAAAAGGGGGGAACAAAAAAAAAAGAAAACGAAGAAAAAAAAGAGGGGGGGGGATAGATTAAAGTCAGTAGACTAACAGAATCATTCAAGCACACTCTGAGACTTTTCCTTTAAGTCCAATGTCCTTTCAGCTCTGATTTCTAGCTGTCTTTGCAGGCTGGTAGAATTGTTCACAGTTAGATTCAGTTGCTCCTGGCCTGCTATGAAGAATAGTTCAGATACGGGCCCCTGCCTAGTCTATCACTGATATCTGACTTTTTCCATTTTTCAAGTGGGATGAGCCTCTGTCATTCCTGTTTTGATGTTATTTCCTTGGTTCGCCAGCAGGTGGTGTTATCCTGCAGCTACAGTGCAGAGGGGAGGGAGCCTGCTACAGATCCGCAACCTGCAGGGATATCTTCACAAGGGGGAGTTCCTCAGGCCTTTCTCTGGGCTAGGGGCATGGCATGGCAGTGGGGATCTCAGAAGATCCTGCTTGCCAGGCTTCACGACTTCAGGCATGAGCTGGGAATGACTACAACAGCAGTATCCGCGACTGCAGGAGCAGCCGAGTCCCACTGTGGCGACTGCGGGAGCAGCCCAGTTCATCGCGATATCCGAGTAGCGACGGCAGGTGACAGTGGCGGCTGAGCTCCCTGTGAAGAGCAGGCTGCGGAAGATGGGGGGTGCAGCCCCTGGGAGAGAACTAGGGTCTTCATGGGTGTTCTCTTTCGCAGAGGGTCTCACAGACCCTGCCGGCCCATCGCCATCTTGCTGGAAGTCCCCGAGAATTCCATCTTTCTAAGTTGCATGGAATACTTTCAATAGGATTGTTATCAGCTCCTCCTTGTACATTTTGTAGAATTCTGTTGGAAAGTCATCTGCTCCAGGGTTTTTGTTGGTGGTGGTGGTGGTAGTTTTCGTATGCCAGAATCAACTTCCTGGGTTGTTATTGGTCTATCTAGTGTCTCAATGTCTTCTTGTTTCAACCTGGGGAGGTTGTGAGATGTCAGAAAGTCCTCCATTTCATTTAGGTTATCAAGTTTGA
The DNA here is from genome assembly GCA_027257055.1 of Cephalopachus bancanus. NCBI lineage: Eukaryota > Metazoa > Chordata > Mammalia > Primates > Tarsiidae > Cephalopachus > Cephalopachus bancanus. The sequence continues at coordinate 71,024 of JAPVLO010001446.1, read as the reverse complement.
TTCCATATAGGTATACATAGTAATTCTGATAATCTTTTGTATTTCTTTGAGGTCAATTGTGATTTGATCTTTTGTATTTCTGATTGTGTTTATTTGGGCTTTTTCTCTCTTTTTCCTGGTCATTCTGGCTAGGGGTCCATCAATCTTGTTAATTCTTTCAGAGAACCAGCTTTATGTTTTGTGGATGATTTCTGTGATCTTTTTGTCTTTTATGTCTTGTATTTGGGCTCTTATTTTTGTGATTTGGATTCTTCTTCTAAAGTTGGGGTTTTGGTGGTCTTCTCTTTCCAGCTCCCATAGGTGATTTGTTAGGCTCTCCATTTGTGATCTTTCCATTTTCTTGATGTCTGCTCTTAGAGATATAAATTCCCCTCTTAGAACTGATTCCATGGCATCCCAGAGGTTTTGGTAAGATGTTTCTTCATTTTCATTTGTTTCTAGAAATCTTTTAATTTCTGCTTTGATTTCAGTGTTGACCCCTAGTTGTTCAGCATCATGCTATTTAGTGTCCATGTCTTTGTGGGCTTTGGGGAATTGTTAATCCAAACTCCCAGTTTTTAAAAGCATGATTATATGCACAGCTTTCCATTTTAACATTTTATTTTCACATTTTATAGGCACTGGTTGCTATTATTAAAGTTCTTATTTGTGAGAAGTCAGGCTTGCCTCTTACAAATCACTCCATAGAGACTTGCCTTCAAGCTTCCTGAGTCACAAGGTTAGGTTCTGCAAAGAGGTGGAACAGGGCATGTTCCAAGTATCAGGGAACATTGCAGGAATGCTGCTCTGAGCCCTGCATTTGCCAGGCCCCGGGAGGAAGGGACAGCTGCTATGTCTGTCTCATCCATGGGAACTGGAAGGAGCTCAGATGCATCACCCCAAACCCCAACACATCTTCTTGGCCTCTGTGTGATAGTTAACTGCAGCAATGGCCCAAGATGGGGTATGCAAGAATGTCCCCTATTAAAAGAAGTATTGTGAGTTGGGGGCAGGAGCCCCATAGAAGGAGAATGTGACAGGCAGTGTCAGTACTATTGTTGCAATTCATGGGAAACAGCCAGAGCAAGGTAGAGGTGCCCCTCCTGCAAGATGGGCTTCTGAGGGTAGCACATCCTGGGAGATACTTTGTCCCCCTTATGCAAGTTATGTGACTTCAGTTTCTTCATCTGCAAAGAAAGAATGATAATTTCAAAAACAAAAAGAATGATAATTTCTTAAAAAAACATTAAGTTAATAAACTAGGATGCGGCTACTTTGAGAATGTTATGGTTATTAGATTGTGATGAAGATTAGAAGATAGGATATGTGAAGTGCACTGCGCAGTGGCTGGAAATAGAGACCAGATATGTTCCCTGCCAGGAGAATATTGATTGACTTGTCTGCTCAAGCTTTCTTTTCCAGGAAGTACCTCTTCTTTCCATATGGTTGCAGGCAGGGCAGTCACATGGTGAATATTGAGACCTCACACTGCAGCCAAACCTGACTGTCCTGGTTTTAGCAGAGAGTTTTAGACTGATACTGAGTGAAGTCAGGAGTTGTTGCAGACAGTCTGAGGTTTTTTGGTTTATTTGTCTATTTTGCCATGGAGAACAGAGAAGAAGTAGAAGTGAAGATGGAGAGAGGGGGATGCCTACGTGAAGGGCAGTAAGAAGGCGAATGTGAGATAATAAGTATCAAAGAGGTGCTGATCACTTTATGTGGTCTCTTCTCTTAGAGTGACCCCATCTGCGTCTGCTGGCACCCCCTAAGCAGGATGGCGCATCTTCAGCCTGGAAGGAGGCAGGTGCGTCCTCCTCACTTTGTGCCTTTCATGCTGGAGGACTCCTCTCCCTAAGTAGCCTGAGTAATAAGACTAGCACCTGTGAGGCCAGAGGAATCCAAGGAGATCCTTTCAAAGAAGGGTATAGGGACACCAAGGTTTGGTGAAAGGTGAAATGAACCAGTCTCCTGGGAGGCTTTAAACCTGACTTGTTCTTGCTGCAGGATGGAGGCTGCTAATCTAGTGCTTGTACTGGTCAACAGCCTTCCTCTGATCTAACATGGACATTGAAGTCTCTGTGTCTCCTCCTGTGCCTGTTGGGCACAGGATGGTTGGTCGTCATATATCTGCAGGGACCTTCAAGTCCCCAGTGTCTTCAGGGCCAGCACCTGGAGGTCAATGCTGATCGGGGGTTTTAGTTGGAGTAAAGAAAAAGATTTCTAGACTTGGGCAGGTGACTTTCTAATAAGACTATTCTTTGTAGTCACTTAGTAATATTTTGACAACAGTACTGACATGTAAGGTAAATGATACTGTTTTAAAGCTTAATCTGTCCTTTGAAAAGGGAATTAAAATGACAGAGAAGAGGAAAAATATTTTCTTTAATGAGATTTTTATTTTTTTCTTTTTGTTTTAACAGGTTTTTCTCATTGAACCTGAAAACATGCATATAAATTATGCCTATTCTTTGGTGGAAAACATACAGCATTACTTATTTGGATGCAAAAAGTGATTTGGCCATGATGAGCTGAGATAGACAGAAAAGTCAAATAACTGGTCTGACTGTCCATTTACCGCCACTTAAGCCTTTTTGAAACTAGCATGAGAATTGCAGAAAGATAAGAGCCCAACACAGTCGTCCATTGGAGCGCCACTTTCACAGGGAGGTCTCTAAGACACCAAGGTCACATAACAGAGAAAAAGCTAAGGCTGGAATCTAACTATCTGACTCAGGGCCCTTGTTTACATCTGGGGTCATAAACCCTCCAGCCTATGTGGGATCCCCCTGGCCTGGACAGTGAGGCTCTGAGATAGGTTTTTGAAGTATATGTGGCCCTCAGTGACTGAATACTACCCTCAGGTCCTTCCACAGCCTCAGTAGAACCCAGGTTTTTGTCTGGACTCACTTCCTTCTGCCATGCCTGCGGGCCCTATGCGGGATATTTCTCAGGAGAAAAGTGACATTCACAAACTCCTTACCACACAAATCCCACTACACAGAGGAGAAAGCAGTGAGGATTGCAGGTTGAGGTCACCTGACTCAGCCTGGGATTTTACCTTTATAAAATCTCCTTATGATTCCTAGACTACTTCAGAGGTGAAGAATTAGGTATACAGAGTAAGGCAGTGATGTTAGTGCATGATGTCCTTTAGAACCAGCTGGGAGCTTTCAAATATAACCTGTCCCTTTGGGGAAGCTGAAGACTGGCTCAATATTGGATGGTCCTAGAAATTTTCTTGATTTTTCAGAGTGTGATGATGGTGGTATATTTATATTGAAAGTCAGAGTCCTGGCCTTTTGCAGATACACACTGAAATATTACAAATGAAGTCATATGGATAGTATGCTTCCAAATCCAGGAGTAGGGGTAAGTGCGTAGGCAAACAGATGCAACAACATTGGCCATATGTTGATAACTGTGGAGCCGCATAGTATGTAGTCATATTATTGTCTACTTTTGTATGTGTTTGAAGGTGTTTGTAATAAAATCACTTTACAATGTTGAGGTCCCACCACAGGGTTGAGAACCACCAGAGAGACAGGCACAGGATAGCCAATCAATAGCATCAGTAATTCCACATCCCTAAGTCTTTTCAGACACAGTCAATCCATGATCTCCTCTTTTTCTTTGTCAAACTTCAGAAGTCTTCTCAACACATCCTTGGGTCCTGCCATTGCTAGTGAATCAGAGTCTAGTGGAGATTATTTGTTCTTTGTACTTTGGCAGATGTGACACAAATTGCCAGCTGTTCTCCAATACCCAGTTTCCCTTTCTTTCTTAATAATACAAATCGTGGTCCTGAGGCCAATGAGAATCAATGCTTTCTGACCCAGCCTCCTTGCACCCGGGGTGGCTCTGTGACTTGCTACTACCAGGCTTCTGACCCTTTAACAGTAAGCAACCTATCACTTACATCAGGTATCAGGTTATGAATTAGCACTGTATCCTCATCATTCCTTCTACCCACTGTAATATCGTGATACTGTAAGAGTATATTTTTGGTCTTTGTTCCTGTTCCTGGCATCGAGTTCTTAAAACATTTATAATTTCCAGAGTGATAACAGTGATCTGACCACCTTTTATAATAATATTTGATCTTAGGCCCCAGTTTATGACACAGGAGCTTCTGAGATTGTTGGAATCTCCAGAGAGAGAAGAGTCTGCTGAAGTTGGTGTCTCCCCTCCATATCTCATGTTGAAATTTATTCCACAGTTTGTCTGTGTTCGGAGGTGGGGCCTACTAGGAGATGTTTCTAAGGTAGGTTCTAAAGCCCTATTGGGGGAGTGGATGAATTATCTTATTAGTTATCTGAGATAGCTGGTTGTTAAAAAAGGCTGGCACCTCTGCTGTGTCTCTGTTGCTTTCTTTCTTGCCGTGGGATCTATGTACACGCTGGCTCCCTTTGATATTTCCCCTAGAATGCAGCAGCCTGGGGCTATACCACATGCGCCAGCAGAACTGTGACTGAATAAAGTCAACTTCTTTTTTTTTTTTGAGTTGGAGTTTCTCGTCATGTCCAGGCTGAAGTGCAGTGACATACTCACAGCCACCCTACTGTCAACTTGCTGGGCTCAGCAATCCTTCCACCTCGGCCTTCAAGTAGCTGTTACTTATAGGTGCATGCTACCACCCCTGTCTGGTTTTTCTTTATTGTAGAAATGAGGTCTCGCCAAGTTGCCCAGGCTGTTCTGGAACTCGTCTCACGCAATCCCCTCACCTGGGCCTCCCAAAGTGCTGGGATTACAGGCTTGAGCCACCATGCCTGGCCTAAAGTAAATAAACCTCTTTATCAATTACTCATCCTCAAGTATTCCTGGGTAATATTCAGTGGACTGAGACATAGTGACTTTTGCTTGCTAACAAGATGAATGGTGGCTGGGAGCCCCCAGATGACTTCAGGATAGAGGCTAATCATCAGAAAGCAAGACATGATTAGAGAGTTGGAACTTACAGTCCTACCGTCTAACCTTGACAGAGGAGAAAGCCCAGATAATAACTTTACAATCAGTAGCCCATGATTTAATCAGTCATGCCAACATGGTGGAGCCTCCTTAAATCCCTAAATGATGGGATTTACAGGGCTTTCAGCTTGTTGAACACACTGAGGGAGGCACACACAGAAAGGGCATGGAGGCACTGAGTCTGTTTCCCATACCTTGCCCTATTCTTCTCCTCCATTTGACTATTTCAGTTTTAATCCTTTATAGTAAGTGTCATCTTTCTGAGTACTGTGAGCCATTTTAGAGAATTACCGAACCTGAGGATGGAGTTATGGAGACCCTCATATTAGAGCCTTCAGTCAGAAGTTTATGAGACCCAGGACTTGCAAGTACAGGAGGCCAAGTCATCTGAAGTGGGGCCAGTCTTGTGGGGCTGTTTGCTGAACTTGTGTGATCTGATGCTAATTCCATGCATGCCAGGGACCAGCTCCACCCGGGGTTCAGGGTACCCCAAAGGTGGAGACGGTGTCGAAAATTTGGGGGGGAAGAAGAGCGAAAGAGAGAGAGAAAGAAAGAGACTGGACTCCGGTCTAGTGCAGAAGCGATGTGTGTTATTGGGAATTACAATGGGTTTTTATACACAAAGTCAGATGTGGGAGGGGCGCCCCCCACCCACCAGAAACCTTCATCCATGAAAACTTAATCAATGATTGCCTTTAAACCCTTTTCATATGATAATCTTAAAATATCATAACAAAGGATAACCTAATCTGTGACTGATATATTCTATAAACCTTTTTCATCCTAAGCTGATTGATTTATGCCAAGTTAAACAATTCTATAGAAGCTTAAGTATTTACTTTACAAATGAAAGTGGCCCATCCCAGAATGGTTGGAATGTGGCCCAGTGCAAAGTTCACAGTGGGCTACCTGCAAGTAACCCAGCCACATTCTTTCAACAAAATGGCTGTCTTCTAAGACTATATTCTACAATTTACACGTTCAATAAATCCTAAGATCATGACCCAGAAGCCTGTGACCAACACTAAGGGTCTTAGATGTGACACGAGTTTAAATTATAAGTTGTGTGAAAGCCAAAACTGCAGTTTGTGGAAGAATGGGAGCAATGAGCTTCTAAAGTTAGCTTGTGTTCATCCCGATCTCAGAGTGTCTATGTTTTGAGCTCACAGGAGCTTAATCTGGTTAGTGCTGAGTAGAAAGGGGGGGGAAATGGGGTCAATAGCTCCTGAACGTATCCTAGTGGTCTCGGGGCCCAAAAGCCCTTCCTGATCCCTAACGCTCAGTGGGCCTCTGTGGCCAGCTCCCAACATATGCAAAGAGTTTCAGAATTGAATTGATTTGAAGGACAGCTACCTGGTGTCAGGGAATTGGTTAGCATGTGCCCGGGAGGGGTGGGTAAGAAAAAACCATGCACATACATTTAGGTCATAGTGTTGTCAGTAGAAGTAAGCCACCCAGCCATCTATAGACTGATTTTTTATTCACCTGAGATGGGTAGTGTGCTGAAGTAGTAACAATATTTGAGAGTGACACATCTCAGACATGCAGGTGAACATATTGTCATCATGCTTAATAACTATAAAAGGATCACACTGAATTTCTTAAAAATCTAAACCAGTATGACTTGTGCCTACATCTTCACAGCATGGCACAGGCCCAGCCACCATACCACTTTATAAAGTGCATATAGCCTGTGGTATTATGATAAAAGTGATGGTTTTCTTCCATAATCCTGGGTCTTAACCCCCATAGCCATTATCATATTCTTACAATTTGGGTTGCACTACACCTCAGGGGCAGGCCTGAAAAATGGAATCTCTTCAAACTTCTTCTGCCCTCCTTTTTTTTTTTTGGGTTTGGAGTCTCACTCTGTCGCCCAGACTGGAGTGCAGTGGCTGCTCCCGACCACCGCAGCCTCGACCTGCTGGGCTCTGGCGATCCTTCCACCTCAGACTTCCAAGTAGCCAGAATTACAGGCATGCGCTACCATGCCTGGCTGATTTTTTGATTTATTGTAGAGATGAGGTCTTGCTGCCCAGGCGGGTCTTGAACCCGTGGGCTCAGGCAATACACTCACCTCAGCCTCCCAAAGGTGCAGGATTACAGGCTGAGCCACCAAGCTCAGCATCCTGCCTTCCTTTCATCTATCCCAAGGATGGACTTTACTCTTCTCCCAACTTTCTGCTTGTGGGTCTTAAGACTCCACAGAGAGGGTACCACCTTATACCCTGAACAAAGGAATTCTGAAATGTCTTTCAAAGCCCCTACAGCCTGTGTTCATGGAACTTGCAAAAAGACAGCTGTACTTGTGAAGGTCCTGGAGGGTGGCTTGCCCAGGGAGGGAATGGAAGCTTCCTCCCTGCTACCCTGCACCCTTCCCTGGGCATCTCCTTATCATTATCCTTTTTCATGCACCAGGAAATGTATTTTCCTGAGTGCCGTGAGCCACTCTTGCAAATGAATCAAACTCAGAGAGGGAGTCATGGGAACCCCACTTGAAGTCATTCATTCCAAGTACCAGAGACCTAGACCTATGACTAGTGTCTGGGAGGGTAAGGGAAGTCTTGTGGGAGTCAGACCTCACCTTGTAGAATCTGACACTGTCGCCAGGTAGACAGTGTTGGAATGGAATTGGAGGATGCCCAGCTGCGGTCCACTGCTTTGTGGTGGGGAGAAACCCCCATGTTTGGACCCAGAAGTCTTCCTCTTTTTTGATGATTTTAGTGCAGTGACAGCTTAGGGGAGAAAAATGACTTGTGAGAATTTTCCCAACAGTTGGTTCAATGATGTGGGTTTGTTGGACTGTCCCTGGATTAAGGACACATGTGCTTTGGGGAAAAAAAGATTAAGGGGCAGAGGGCCAAGGAACCTTGAATTCTTGATGACCACATAGTCATGCATGGTTTGAAGCAGCAGCTATGGTGAGATCAGTTACTAAAATATTAGTGAATCCACTCTCTGGAAGGTGATTCATTGAATACATAAGGAAACAGAAACTCATAAGGAAAAAGCAAAGTGTTTAATCCCCTGGTTGTTATGTATAATAGCTAAAATGAAATTAAAAGAGATTCTGGGTCAGACATTGATGCTAGACCAAGCTCAGATGTCAGTCAATGTGAGTTTCAGCTACAGGCCTCTAAGCCACACTCCAAAGCCAGAATACTGCAGGGATAATAGACTGTTTCTCAAATACCTGTGGTTACCAAGAAGGCCATTAGTGTGGGAGAAGGGCAGAACCCAGTAAATATCTAAAACATCGGGTGTATCCTGGAGGAATTGTTCCATTTTGTAGGAAGGTATCATCAACTTCCTGAGGAACCCTTATTCACATGGATTCTGAGAATAAGTCATTGAGGAGCAGCATTTTGGCTTTAAACGTGGTACAGTGAAATAACATATTTGGGTTGATGCAGGACCTGTCACTTACTGTGGAAAAATCATAGGTGGCTCTATGTGATCCAGATGCACAGGAGGTTTTTCCTGAGGGAATGACCAGCCAGGTGGCATGGATAAAAGTGATGATGAGGTATGTTTGGTGCAGCTTTGAAAGCCCCAAAGTCAAGATGATGATGAAAAGCCTAACCTGGCATTTATGGAGCAGTAGTTTAAGGGTTTAATCAAGGTCATGATGGAGAGGCCAGGGTCTCTTGGCCCATCTGTTGGCTGAAGACCCAAAGTGTTTTGCACAAGAGAGTGTAAATTGGTCCAGGGGTGGCAATGATAAATTTCTGATACTAGAACATAGGAATTTGAGGGTTGGGCAACCCTCTTTCAACGTCCTGTCCTGCTTGGGAGCTTTTATGTGACCTTAATAAACTCCTGCTTTCTCACCTCCCTCCCCATCGCCCCCTAAAAGAACATGAGTGCTAATGAAAGTCGGTCTATTGGAACACACTTGATGGGAAGTAGTTGCATCTCTGTTACCTGATTGTCTCAGAGAATAAATATTGTATCTGATTGGGAAATGTTACCCGTACCTGTTACTTTAAAACAGAAGACTAGTAAACCCGCCTGTGAAGCAATCATGATTGGACATAGCTAAATGGGAACAAGTAAGATTGCCCAGGCCCATGCAGGGCAGATTAGAAACTGGAATGTGGACAGGGATGGTGTTGGGATTTGATAGCCTTCTGTGGAATGACTACTGGGGCTTGTGGCAGTAGGCTGTGAGCACTAACACAACTACAGGGACTTTGGACTAGAGAATTTCCACTTCAAGTGCACTGACTGCCTCTCAAAGGGCTGTTAACTGAAGCAGCCTGTATGATGGGAGGACAGAAAATGACCTTGAAACGTGAACTGCTTGTAACTTCCTGGATGCTGTCAGATAAATGCTTTAAGGGGTGTGACAGTGCCCAGAAGAGTTCCATGTAAAATGCAAATGGTGTACACAGGATCATGCCACCTTGGGAGTACAAGGCTCTAGCAAGATGCTTCTTTTCCCCAGGACTGACTCTGGAATTGTGTGAGTAGCTCTTGGATTCTAGTGTCGCAGAAACAGCTCTCAACTGCCCAACTAAGATCTTGGTTCATGGAAGACTATTCTAAGGTGTTAGATACCATCATGTTTGGAGAGTTGCTACTTTGATCAAAGAAGGTCCAAGCAAATCAACTTGATGTGCTGAATTACATGCTTTTGCCTAGCAGTGATGGAAAAATTGAAGAATTGTAGAAGCCTCTTTGTTTGGGCTTTTACTGACTCATGGGCAGTGATGATCGGTGTTGTCACATGGTCAGGCAGAAAAGCAGTGGGGGAAACCTGGCTTCTGGAAAGGGCTACCCATAGGCAGCATGGCCCTATGGAAGTTTGAGGGTGCACTAAATTAGAAAAGGTTAATGCCCATCAGATGAAAATCCTTCCAGGTCTGCAAGGTAACAGTAGATGATAAAGAGGTATCCTCATGTGCTCCCTGGAGGTGAACACCCGGGATAATGAAATGAGTGGGTGATGAGAGCTGCCGCAATGCAGAGATGAGTTGAATCTAGGCACATTCCTTGTTCAACTCTCAGACGCTGAATACCACTAAGAACTGTTCTGTCAGCAAAAGAGATGGAAATTGCCAATGACTTGTGACATTCTTGGTGGGAAGGCCCTGAACATGGCTTGGGTGTGAGACTGATGCTGCTAGCCCTGGGTACTACAAATGCATCCTGACAGGAATAGATACAAGACTCTGGAGAGGGCTTTGCTTACCCAATGGATGACACAAATGCTCAGAGTATCACAAACGAAAAACAAAACTGAGACTATTGCATGGATGTGGATGGCTGACTGTCTCTCCTTCAGACTAAGAAACACAATGCACATCCACCAACGGGCAGAGAGATGTCCTCTTCAGAGGAATAGTGTGGTAGAGAACAGACAATGAAAACATTGTCTGGAATGTGGAGATGAAAGTTTGAAGTGCTGGGTTTCATGCCTTCAAGAGTGTGTGCTCACACTGAACTTGAGGAGGCGAAAAGGACTGCCCCCTTTAGGTTGTTTTTGCTTTTCTGTGTTTATCTGGTTGATCTGGGGGGGGAGGTGGTGGAGAGCATACTGAGATGTCTATGCAAGTCTTGCCAAGGGAGGAGAATAATGGTGTGATGCAAATAATTTCTCCTTTCTTCTACAGATCACCTCACAAATTTATTTTTCATTTCTCCTACCTGATGCAGTAGTCCTAGGACCAGGGCTGCAAGTATATGTGCTAGAGGCAAAAATGACTTCTAAGCATGAAATGATTTCTAAACATTATGTCAAAATTATATGGGCCTAATGGCAGTGGGTTGGGCCTTCATCCCATTCAGCAAAATTGGAGCTATTGTTGGCTTAGCTGTATTGCCTGACGTAAGAATAGCTCACTAATTCTACACCTGTGTACGTTGACCATATCTGAATAGGGTGGATGAAGGAGGAGGCACCCGATACACAGGTAATGCTGCTTGCAATCTAGCCCATGACAGTGGGTACACTAATGTCCCACCTAGAGGTGGAAAGTTTGAGTATAACAGAGGAAAGGGGAAATAATGGCAGAAGGTAAAGGAATGGACAGATGGGTTATGAATTGAGGGCAACCCTGTGTTGCATGAACACCTTGAAAGAGGCTTAGTGGAAGAGATGACATTATCTCTGAACTTCATTATTCCAGATACCTGAAAAGGTGAAGCTGTGTTTTTCAAGATGACTTCTGCTCTTGGGACCTGATAAGACTGAAAGGATGCCTGCAAGGCTAAGTGACCTCACCCTGGGAGTCCTTCATACAATATGATGTACTGAACAAATTATTCACAATGTGTACATTATTTTGTTATGCGGGATCCATGTTCAAAATTCCCGAGGATGGCTGCTGGTGGTGTGATAGGAGCCATGCGCTGTCCACCCTGTCCTTTCCTTCTGTAATTATAAGATTCTAGTGGAATCTAGTGATTTACAGTTTTTAGCCTCGCCAGCAGCAAGGTGGGATCATGTGTCTCCCTGGAATGTGAGCAAAAGGGTGTCCACCCTTGCTAGGATGGGCTTCAGAGAACTGTTGTTTCTCTTACATATCAAACTCAATTCACAGTGGACAGTTTTTGCTTTTTAAATCCTAAGTGTTTAATGAAAATAGAATTAGTTCCTTGCAAAAAGACTCACTCCCGTTAAGCATAGAAATTTTGTCATTGAAGAGTCACTTGAAAATATCAAGGGGAATTTAAAAGGAACCATCAATTTCTAAGAATTACAATTTAGGCAATCTAAATTGTAATTACAATGTAGGCAATCTAGTATGTGTAGATGTGCCTTGAAAAACTTGTCATGGATGTATCATTTCCATGTACAAAGTACAACAGGGAATACATGAATATCTCTATATGTTGAAATACTGTGCAACTATTGATAAGTATAGGCAGCTATACATGTACAGATAAGGAATAATCTCTGGGATGCATGTGTGTATACACACACACATTTTATTTCTGCATTAATGATATATTAAATATTTGCATTTAACAATAACCAGAGTAATACATATGATATGTAATATTTATTTATATAGATAATAAATAACTGAGTAAATGGATGGCATGTGGGGGTGGTTGTCAGAAAGATGAGGGATGGATGGGTGCATAGATAGGCAGACTTATCACAGACAAATGATGATAATGATATATTAACATATACAGATGACTTGCTATCCATGTGAAATTGGCTCCTGGACCTCCCTCCGGTATCAATCTAAAGATGCTCAAATCCTCTATAGGAAATTGTGTAAAATTTACATATAATCTAAGCACATTCCAACATATGCTGAGTCGTTAAATTCTTACAAACCTAAAACAATGTAAGACTTTGTAAACAATTGTAATTCTTTATTGTTTAGGTAATATTGGCAAGAAAATATGTTGTAGATGTTCAGTGCAGATGAAATTATCGGTGTATTTTCAAATATTTTTGATCCAGAATTTTTTGACTCCACAGATGCAGAATCTGTGAATATGGAAGGCTGAATGTATAGAATGACTTTTATGATATTATTTCATAATGAATGCAACATCCATAATTTATATGTTTTATTTATCTGTATTATTTCAAACTATTGATTATTTCTGAAAGATTGAAAAGAAGCTGTTAGCAATGTCTGCCTTTGGGTATGGAGATAGATTAGAAAACATTTTTTCTTTCTCTCTGTACTATTGAAATTTTGTCCCATGATCATCTATCGCTATTATTATTTTAAAAAATAAACACCATTTCAGCTCTTGAGGAACTGAGCATCTGATTAGGGCAACAAGAGGTACATTATCTGATTTAATCAAATTCTTTCTCGATTACATGATTCAGACAAGAGAAAGAGAAGAAAGGTCATTAACCTCCTGCAGGAAGAAGGCCTTGAGGAAATGGTATGGCAGGGCTAGCAAAAGAAATGGACTTGAAGAGAGGCCCCTGGCCCCACTGAACCTATGAAGATGGTAACAGGCCAGCCCTGCTGACTTCACAGGGTGCTGTGAGAATTGGTGGCGATAAGGGTAGTAGTTAGTAAGAATACTGGCAACCTCACCTGGAATGCTAGCTTCTGTGCTAGACACAAACTCTCAACACAACCCTAGAAACAGGTATTATTATTCCCATTTTACAAACAAGGAAATTGGTGTCTGCAGAGATTAAATGGCTTGCCCCAGGTGGGGAGAGACTAGGGTTGAAGTGTGTCCCCCAAAATTCATGTGTTGAAAGCTTAATTCCCCAGGCTGCAGTGTTGAGAAGTAGGACCTTTAAGAAGGAATGAAGGAGACTATACTTTCAGAAATCATTCCTATAGTTCATTGCCAGAGAGGTTTCTCTGATTGTCTAGCACACCAAATACAAAGTGATTTTCGAATACAAAGAATTTCTTTGGGTAGAATTACAAAGAAGTTTGTCACTGACCTGTGTTCTTGAACTATGAAATATGCTATGTGGACTAAGAGGTAGTGTCTCTTGATAAATAAACAAGAAATACTTTGTGGGGGGAAGAAACGATGAAAGTATGAAGGCTCTACCCTTATGAATGGAGTAATGTCATGATCCAGAAGTTGGTCAGTATGGTGGGAGTGGGTTTCTGATGAAAGCATAAGGTCGATTCCCTCGCTCGCTCTCTCATGCTCTCTTGCCTTTCCATCTTCTCTCAAAGGATGACGTAAAAAGGCCCTCACCTGAAAATGGAGTTTTCAACCTCCAGAACTGTGAGAAATAAATTTTCTTTCTTTATAAAATTACCCAGTCTGTGGTATTCCTTTACAGCAACACAACATGGACCAAAACAGGAGACCCGACTGAAGTGCAATTATAGGTTCATCTGGCTCCAGCATTGAATCTCTCCACATTGACTCATGGAATATTCCTCCTAAAGCTTTGCCTTGATCAGATTATCATTCTCTATCCCTAAAATCACCAATTCATCAATGTACTCATTCCTCATTCACAGTGTTCCACCTTGGGCATTGCTGAAAATATTAGTGATGAATGGGTGCATGCTGTTACATGGAGAAGAAGAAATGAGGGAGGCACAAGCCAGGAGAACACTTCCACAGCCAAACGTCACCAAAATCAGGTATACCAAATGCGCAGACATCACCACTAGGCAATTTATCCATGTAACCACAAATCACTTGTATCTGTAAAGCTATGGAATATAAAAACGTCAAAAGAAAATAAATTTTAAATCAAGAGTAGGAACAAGCAATTTATTTCAGAAGAAGTAGCAACAATCAATATGAAAAGGAAAAAGAATCTTACTTTAGAAGAAATCTTTAAAACGCAAACATTTTAAAAGGTGAGGTTTCATTTCTTTCATATCACATGGACAAATTATTGAAAGAGCAATGATACCCCTGGTAGCAAGGGAATGCCAAATTAGCTTACTCATATGCTGAAAATGAGACTAAAGTGGGTCAAGTTTTCTGGAAAACAACCAGCAAAAGCACAAGGCAGTTAGGAGCCTGAGCTCCAGGCCAGACTGCCCAGTTCAAATCCCAGGCCATTTCCTGGTGGCAGGACCAGGGCGAGTATCTTATCTGCAGTGTGGCTCAATTCTTAGTCCAAAAAATGCATGTGTTGTCAAAATGACACTCAAGGGTTACTGTGAGGTTAAATCTTGATCTTCACAAGGAACTTGGAGCAGGTCTGCAATGTTGTGCTGCTTTCCATTGTTATTTGGGCCTAGAACCTCACTTATAAGAAAGTCCTATGCAAATCCTACTCAAGTGCACAAAGATTGTATACACATTTTTTAATCACCTCACAGTGGATAAAGCATTATGTCAGATAGGTCTGAGCAGGGTGTCCAGAAGACAGTAGCCCTGAATAGTGAGCTGTGAGGAACATTTGTCCTCCTATTCAGGTCAGGAACCATCTACTTTGCTAAGGTCTCCAATAGAAGCAAAGGCAGAGGAGAGACAACTTCCTTTAGTCTCTCTCTTTGGGGCAGAGACACCATCATCAGTTCTTGTACGTCAGAAATCCAGGGTCTCTGGCCTTCACACCCTAGGATATGACCACTGTCCTCTATGTTCTCAGGCCTCGGGTTTAAACTGAGTTGCTCTGCCAGCTTCCCAGGTTCTCTGGTTTGCAGATGGACTATCTTGGCCATTCATGCAGAGGATTCACCATCAAGGGGAGGATTTATCATGAGAGGGAATTTATAAGGGAGATGGCTCTTGTGTATCCATAAATATCTATCTTTCTACCTATCTATCTATATGTACCCTAATGCTTCTATTTCTATGGAGAACTGTAATAAACTTGCCAAAGAATTGTAAAATATATTTGAAAATGGAGAGGGGTGAACAGCATAGAAATTGTCAAAGTCTGCAAAGTAGATTAAAACCTTATTTGGAAACATTGAATGTAATAATGAACATACCATAACAGAGTTATCTCATTGGTAATTATAACAAGCATGTGCCCTCACACAGGGACACTTGTAAACTTATTTATTTGGGTTTCCCTGAAAGCAGAGCCAGAGACCAGGACTTGGGTGGGAGTTAATTTTTCTCAGAGGTGCTCACAGAAAGAGGAACTACAAAGTAAAACAAATGAAACACAAGAGAGAAAGGCTGATTAATTAATTAGTTAATTCTCCCCTGAGCTCCGCAGTATCTGTCGTCTTCCAGCCAGGGAAGCCTCCTGGAAGGACATTCCGAGGGCTACAGAGACACGCGCTGCACGGAGTCTACTTCCCGTGCAGAGGACTCCTTCCCAGTCCTCTTTGGAACTGAATGGGTAAATACTGCTGCATGGAGAAGAAGAAATGAGGGAGGCACAAGCCAGGAGAAAGCTTCCACAGTCAAACGTCACCATGATGCCAATTTGATTGTGTAATCCAGACCCAGCCCTGTTCCCTCCATCACACCAGAATCATCCTGGAGTGTAGCAGCCACTTCTCTCTTAGAAGTGGGCTCAGAGTGAGGCAGCCCTGCCTGTCTGAGGTCCAGTCCCTCCAGCATGGTGACTGGAGTTGGGGAAGAGACAGGGGAGGGCAGGTGTGTCTGTCTTGGCTGGGAATGAAGGGACCAAGTCCCTTCTTTAGAGCTCAGGTGGCCCCGAGCACCTCCTGTTCATGTGTGTCTCTGTCCCTCTCCTGTCCCCAGAAGCCTGTGGAGAGCCTAGAACAGGGTTGCCTGAGGGCAGGAGCTGCCACCCTGAACCCTGAGAGGGCAGAGTCTGGAGCTCACCTCAGCTCAGGCCCCGGTGGAGCAGGAGTGCTGGAGAGGATATGCATTCTGGCCCATGGAGTGGGGGTACACATCCAGGTCAGACTAGGGTCACTACTGCTATGGCTCAGAAGAGGCAGTGTGGGTGGCTTTGCAGACTTTGATAGTGATGCCACCTGCAGGGTCCTGGTCTTCAGCTTGGTGTCTTTGGTGACCAATGTGCTTTGCTAGCTTTTGACTAGAAACATAGAGAAGAATGGTGCACACAGTATGCCCTCGCTGGGACTCAAGCTTGAAAAGAGTTTGACGGAGGCTCTGACATACAGGAAATGGACCAGCCACTCCATGTCAGTGCACCATCATCACCACAGCAGATACTCTAGCTGCCCCCACCCCAGCTGTTCTGCTGCTGGCCAGTGTCAGAGCCAGGATCTCAATTCCAGGGTTTCCTCAGAGGCTGAGAGCAGCCAGTTGTGAATGTCACATTGTCTTTATGGGTGACCAGCAGGAGTCAGCAGGTCTAAAGAGGGGCTCAGTTTGTCTGCAGCAAACTTCCTGGCACAGTTGTAGGGGTGGACTTCCCTAAGGCCTCTCACCTTGTCAACCCACTCACCCATCCACACTGCGCCACCCCAGAGCAGGCAGCCCTGTTGCCTCCAGAGGTCACTCAGGACTCCATGAGCCATCAGGATGCACTGGCAACCTCCTACAAACACAGACTGGCAGGAGGTGGTCCCCAAAGGCAGGCAATTACACACAGTTCCTGTTTTCCAAATTGCATCAAAACCCACTGGGAGACAGAGGGGTCCAGGATCCCCAATTTTGAATGGAAAGTGGAGAGGAGAAAAAGTGCATCAAAGTGGTCAGAGTAAGTGCTGTTCGTGAAACTATGACCCGTGTGGAGTGTGTCACCATGTAACACGTGTTTCTTACTATGGTTCAAAAATGTCAGAAATACAGAGGACTCTTGAGGAACATGGGTTTAAATCGGGCAGGTCCACTTTTGTATGGATTTTCTTCCACCTCTGCCCCCCCTGAGACCTCAGTAAAAACCCTCCTCTCCCTCCTTCTCTTCAGTCTACTCAGCATGTAGACGACTAAGATAAAGCCCTTTATGATGACCCATTTCCATCTGATGAAGAAAAATCTATTTTCCCTTTTTTGTGATTTCCTTAATAGCATTTTCTCTTTTTCTAGTTCTCTCTATTGTGTGAATACAGTATATAATACATATAACCTACAAAACAGTCAACTGTTTATGTTACTGATAAGGCTTCTGGTCAATAGTAGGCTACTAGTAGTTGCTCCCCTCTGTGGTGAATGTCCCACTGAATGGCCTTCCTCTGTGATTGGTGTCCCAGTTTCTGGGCCTCACCGAAATGATTGGGTCGCTCTGCTCTGTAATGGGTGCCTAGTAACGGGCCCCTCCTTTGTTTTGGGATTCCCAGTGATTGGCACTCCACCATATGTGGTGCCAGTCATACATGCATTTTGTCTGTACTGGGCCAAAACCTTTAACCCCTGTGTTCTTCAGGGGTCAATGATACATGGTGTTAAAAAATGCATTTACTCTGAAGTGAACTTTCCGGGAAAAGAGTGACCCGAAGAGAAAAGAAAGACAGAGTCAAACCTGCTAAGAAAAAATAATCACTTATCTTGGCATTTCTTAGCCACGTCTGCTTGAGAACTCTGTGAATCCCTCTCAGTCACTGAGTCAGGTGAATGAAATGGCAAGTCCCCAGTAGTCTGAGAAGGGAGTCCAGGTGGATTCCTGCACCTTAGTTGGGCCAGGTGTGATCTGTCTGGGGCACACTCACAGTGCAGAAAAAAACAGCAAAGGCTCATTTTCATCAGCACAGTGATTTTTTCCCACTCTGCTGAAAGGTCACAGGTGAGAGGCAGGGGGTGGGTTCTAAATCAGCCGTTACTGCAAACCTTGGTGCAGTCACCTACTAGTGCTGTGACTCTAAGCAAATCTTCAAACCTCTCTGAGTGGGTTTCCCCATCACTGAGCCAGCAGATGCATGTTAGTGCCTGTGGGCAACACACCCAAATGGGGTGCTTCAGAAATAGTATTGTGTGTCATTAGCTCCCTCCAGTCCAGCTTCAGGGATTCAGATTCAGGAAAGTAGAGACAAACTCTACAACAATGAGGGCAGCTCATCTGTTGTCTGCACTAGACACCCAGGAAAGAAAATAAGTTCCCACATTTCTCGGAAGTGTCCTTCTCCATGTCTGTAGCCTTTGATCAAAAGAGAACAGTTAGTGGCTCCAGTGCCCCAATGATCCCATCCCCAGTGTAAAGTGGGGGAACCCGGGGAAGTAGCAGCTAGAAGCAACAGGCTTCCCAGTCAGTTCCTCTTTTCAGAGGAGAGGCTGGAAAGGGGCCGTGTCACAGTAGCCACAACCACAATGCCCGGAACAGGAAGATTAGAATCCACAGACAAGCTCTGCTTTTTGCTAACAGTACAGGAGATGATAAGTTCTTGAATCCCAAAGCCTCATTCTCCTCACCCAGAAACTCAAGATAATAACCAACTTTCCTTCCCCATCAATCCTGGGGCTAATATCATAACTGAATCACTGGCAAATAAGAGTTCTGGGTGCCATAAGAGGAAACAGACTGGACCTGAGGTGGCCACAGCAATGAAGAGCTGAGGGTGTGTGTGGGTGGCTAGGGGGTGTCGGAAGTCAGCCATGGAGGCCTTCTGCTGACAAAGTCCAGGGAGCTGAAGACCCCTGGCCGCAAAGTGAACCTAGGCAACTGAGACCCTTGCATCTTCTACTTTTGTTATTAGTGCAGCCGAAAAGTTCTGTACAGTCTGAGGATGGAAAGCAAAATTCCACTCACGCCTCCACTACCCCTTGCAAAAAGGCAAGAGGGGAATTCATGAAAAACTACCTTCCCTTCATTTGAATTCCTCCCTAGGTTTCCACGTCCCCAGCCTCCTGGTATTAAACCAGGCAATCACTTTATTAAACATTGTCGTTGGGAAAATTGTAAAAAATCAGAAAACGCTCGATTTAATGTTTGTCAGGGAACTCACTGATCTGGCCAGGAAATTATCAATAGAGATTTTAAATATCATGTGTGGGTAGATAATTACCTGTAAGATTTTATTTCTTCTGATAGGCAACTAATTGGAGAAATTTGAGAAGCTACAATTTGTATTTTTAGGAAGAGTGCCAATGCAAAAATTATATTTACTTAATTTCTTAATTTCTACATGTGATATATTATGCTTAAAAATTAATAATCACATAAATATTAGAGCACACATGCTTTACTTCCCTTTGTTAAGGGGGTTTGCAATTCTGGTTAGAGATTATAACTGAGATGACTTGAGCCTGAGAGGCCTTTTGTTTTACAAACATCAAAGCTCATTCTCCCTGGCAGGAAATAATTAACGCAGATTATAAACACCAGGTGTGAAGTTAGGGAAAACTAGTCAGGCCAACTTGTATCTAAGAAACCTTGAAAATGTTTTACACCAGCTAGTTGTAAATCTCTGTGAGAAGGTCACAGGTGTGACTTGCTAATCTATCTGACAATTATATTGCTTAGAACTTGGTAGTGATTTATAATGTAATCGTTATAGGAATAAGTAAGTTTTTGTATGGACATTAAGAAAGGGTAATCTTTTAAAAATGTTAGAAGTTTATAAAATTTATAGGTTAGGATGATAATGTTTTAAGATCAAACTAGGATGAACAAAGATACATTGCCTGTCCGGTCCATTAAATTGTAACTGATTGCCTTGAAAAAAAAAAAACATGTAGGGTATAAAAGAAGTTGAAAAAGACAATAAATTGGCATTTGTCCTGCTTGCAGCAGAGTCAGTGTCCAAGTTTTTTCTCCTGCACGACTCATCCATCTTTCAGAAAATCCTGACCTGCTGGAGCTGGACTCAAGCAAGGGGGAGGAGTGTTAGAGAAAGCACAGGGGAGTTGGCATGTGTGTTGACTGAATGAAGTGTGATGGGTATGGAGAAGAGCACAATGCCAAGAGGTGCAGGGACTGGACACTGACACTTGGTGTTCAGACTAGAAAAACTGTGTAAGATGGGGCCCAAAAGGTTCCTATAGCAAGGAACTGAGGCCACAGGCAGGGGCCCCGTGGGGGGAATGTCCAGTGTTTCCATAGATCTGGGCTCAGGAGGGAGAGCTGAGGCGGGGCAGAGAATTATCAGCAAAAGGTGAAGGGTCACAGGGGGCCACTTGCAGGAGGAAGGTGCTAAGTGAGAAAGTGTCTTTTCATCACACTGGCTTTTCTGACAACCCATCAGAGGCTGTTTATGTGGGGAAAACATACTGCTTAAGAGATTATTCCTGAGAACATGATCCACAGAGCACAAGCTTCATATTCCAGCTGACTACCTAGGGTAGGCTCTCACCCTGTCACCTATGGAGTGCACCATGTAGACTCCAGTGAGACACTGAAATTCTCAGCCTGTTTCTTCATCTGTCAAATGAAGATGAGGCAAAGAGGATGCCTACTCTGGAAGGCAGTAGGAAGGCTTAAGTGAGGTGATGAGGAAAGTGTCATAGAGGTGCTGAACATTTTGTTTGGTCTCTGCTGTTACAGTAACCCTGTATGCAGGATGCTCCCCTAAGCAAGATGGTACAATTTCTGCCTGGAAGGAGGTAGTTGCACCCTCATCACTTTGTGCCCCTCATGCTACAGGACTCCTCCCTCCTTCAGGAGTCTGAGTAATAAGATTAGCACCTATGAGTCTTGAAGAATGCAAGGATGCAAGGATATCCTCAACAATGGGTTGGTGTGGCTACTTTCTATCTGGCTAGGGATTGGACTGGCCTCAAGGGCTAACTGTACAGCTGCAGAAAATTCCTGGCTGGGGCAGGTTACCTAAGAAGACCTGGGGTCCTGAGTCCAGCTGTACTTTGACATTCACAAGGCAAACTGCCTGAGGCCAAGGGAAAAAGAAATGGTCTTATAATTAATAGTCTTATTAGAATTAAAACAGCCAAATAAGAAATAATCTACCTAGATTAGATGGAACCAGAAAATAATTCTGAAAATATATTTTAAAAGAGTGCTTCATTACCCCCCAAAAACCACACCAACTCTTCAGCAACAAACCCTAACCAAAATGAAATTTTTGAAGTTCCAGAGATAGAATTCAAAGGTTGATTAAAATTGATCAGCAAGCTTCAGGAAAAAATTGAAAAGCAACATAAAGATATTTTATGAACTATACAATACATGAATGAAAAATTCTTCACAGAGATAGATACCTCTAATTAAAAAAAAAAACTTTAATTCTGGAAATGAAAAATCCCTTAAGAGAAGTACAAATTTCCATGGAAAGTTTTAACGTTAAACTAGAAGAAGTAGAAGAAAGAATCTCAGAACTTAAAGACAAAGCCTTGATTAACACAATCAGGCCACAGTACAAAAAACAGAAACAAAAGAACAGAGCAAAGTTTCCAAAAAATGTGGGAGTATATGAAATGTGCAAACCTAAGAATCATAGGTGTTGCTTAGGAAGAAAAGAAAGCAACAAATTTGGAAAATCTATTTGAGGGAATTATGGAGGAAAAGTTCTCTGGCCTTGCCAGAGATCTAAATATTCAGATACAAAAGGCCCAAAGAACCCCCACTAGATTCAGTGCAAAAAGTTAATCCTCAGGAGTATAATAATCTGATTTTTCAATGTTAACGTGAAGGAAAAAAAATGAAGAGCAGTGACACTACATCAAATAACTTACTAAGGTAAACTTATCAGACTTACAGCAAACTTCACAGAAGAAAACCTACAAGCCAGACGGGATTGGGGCCCAATCTTCAAACTCCTTAAACAATCAAGAATTTTGTATCATGTGAAAGTAGGTTTCATAAATGAAGAGAAAATGAAGCTTCTCCCAGACACACAAATGGTATTTGTCACCATTAAACCAGCTCTACAAGAAAAACTTAAAGAAGTTTTAAATACGGAAACAAAGGTTGAATTGCACCAGTAGAAAAATGCTGGAAATCAGAAAGCCCACAGGCCTTATGGAAAACCTACACAATAGAGAAAATAAAGAAATATATAGATAGAGCAACCAGAGAACAACAGTAATTGAATGGAATAGTACCTTAATATCATTATTAACTTTGAACATAAACGGTCTCAATGACCCTCTAAAAAGGAACAGACTGGAAGAAAAAATTTAAAAAAAAACAGCCCAAATCAGCTGTTATCAAGAGACCTGTTTATCTCCCAAAGACTACTATAGACTTACAGTAAAAGCATAGAAAAAATACTCCATGCAAACAGGAAGAAAAAATGAACAGGAGCAGCCAGTCTCATATCAGATAAAACAGACTTTCAATTTACAACAGAGAAAAAGACAAAGATGGTTATTTTATAATGATTAAAAAGATCAGTCCAATAAAAGGACATGACAATTTTAAATTGATATGCACCTAACATAATAGCCCCCAGCTTTATAAAACAACTTCTACTAGAACTAAAAAAAAAAAAAATAGCTCAATACAAATAAGAGAGACTTCTACACTCCAATGACAGCAATGGAGGAAAAGTTCAAAGTACATTAAGGGAAAAATCAACTAAGAAACATTGGAGTTAAGCTGGACCCTAGGCAAATAGAACTTACAGATATCTAAAGAACATTTCATCCCAGAACTATAGAATATACATATTCTCATTAGCACATGAAACAGTCTCCAAGACAGACCACATGATAGGCCACAAGCAAGTCTCAACAAATTAAAAAAAAGAATCAAAATCACATCAAGTACCTTTTCAGACCACAGTGGAATAAGTTTAGAAATTAATTCCAACAAGAACTCCTGAAAGCAAGCAACATTATGGAAGTTAACCTGCTCCTGAATGATCCTTGGGTGAAAAATGAAGTTAAGATGGACATTTAAGAATTTTTTTAAATGAATTACAATAAAAAACAAGTTATCCAAACCTCTGGGACACAGCCAAAGCTGTGCACAGAGGAAAGTTTATAATACTTAAGGCCTACATTAATAAGACTGAAAGATTGCATATGGACAACCTAACATCGCACTTCAAGGAACTAGAAAAACCTGAATAAACCAGACCCTAGGCCAACAGAATAAAAGAAGAGAGATCTGAGTGTAATTCAATTAAATTGAAATTAAAAAAATAATAATACAAAGAGTCAAGGAAACAAAAAGTTGATTCTTTAAAAAGATACACAAAATTGATAGATAACTAGCTAGACTAAGAAATGAAGAGAAGATTCAAAAGCTCAATCAGAAATGAAAATGGGGACATTACAACTGATGCAATAAAAATTCAAAAGATCATCTGAGACTACACTTCTATGCAAATAAACTAAACAATCTAGAGGAAATAGACAAATTGTTGGAAACATACAACACTCCAACCTTGAAGCAAGAAGAAATAGAAACCCTGAACAGACCAATAACAAGTAGTGAGACTGAAAAGAGTAATTACAATTCTCCTGAAAACAACAACAAAAATCTAGGATCTTATGTGGACTGACAGCTAAATTCGACCAGTCCTACAAAGAAGAACTGGTACCAATTTTACCGAAGCTTTTCTACAAGATTGAAGAGGTGGTATCCTCCCTAATTCATATTATGAAACCAGTATCACTCTGATACCAAGGTCAGGAAAAGACACAACATAAAAAGAAAACTCCAAACCAATGTCCCTTATGATCAAAGATGCCAGAATCCTAAACACAATATTAGCAAACTGATTTAAATAGCACCTAAGAAAAATAATACCCCAACATGACCAAATGGGTTTTCTCCCAGGGAAGGAAGTGTGGTTCAGCATAAAGTCAATAAATGTGATCCGCTGCATAACAAAATTCAACACAAACATTATATCATTTCAATAGATACAGAAAAGCATTTGATAAAATCCAGCATCTCTTCATGACAAGAAGCCTCAGCAAAATAGGCACGGGGGAACATTCCTCGAAATATTAAAAGCTATGTACAACAAACCCACAGCAAATGCAATCTTGAACAGAGAAAAGTTGAATGCATTCCCTCTCAGAACTGGAACAAATCAAGAATTCCCACTTTCACCTCTCCTGTGGTATACCTAACCCTGAAATGTATGCCATAATTTTAAAATTAAAAGTTAAAAAAAGAAAGGAAAATGGACTGTTTTACAGTGATTTTTCAATGAACATTCTAAATGGAATCTTACCTGTTTTGCTCCTGAAACTTAAAATAATAAAATGATTATCCAACTACACTAATAAATGTATATACAGTTTGGTTCTTATAATTTAATAAATATAAAATAACAGAATGTTGAGAGAAGATCTGGTGACACACAAACACAAAAACAGACATAAGGAATGCTATAGGAGAAGAATAAAATTCTTTTAAAAAGTTATGATGTTTCAGTTTAGGAGAATGTGATCCCAGCTAAATTAGGCAGTCAGGAATAGTAAATTAAAACTTCCTAAAACTTAATTTTCTAATTAAAAGTAATCCTTGACCCTTGATGAGGTGGTTTCTGAATGGCAATTTTTCATTCAATCAATACCTATTTATCCAACGTTCAGCCAGCCAGCACTGTGTGAGAGGAAGAGTCTAGAGACATCTATGTGAACTTGGAAGTGGTGGGTCTGGAGCTGGATATTAGGATCATGAGGAAAATCATGGAAGCATCTTCTACAAATCATCCCTGACCCAGTTGGGAAGCATTTAGATTGGGAGTGTTTAAGCCATTGCAGAGAGACCCTTCACTCTCCCCCACACCTACAGAGCTCTCATTTCAACCCCACCATCTTCCATCCTTGGCTTTCCATCATAAAATCAAACAGTGGATCACCCAAGATCCCACACATATCCAATGATGATCCCCTTTGGAAAAAATTGCCTAGGTGTGTCTTTAGGCAAAATGGGGAATGACTGAGAAAAATGCTATTAGACAATTTATTGCTGATATTTTAATCCTCCCTTGAATCACAGATATTCTTAATGTTATATCCAGCATGGAGAATCCCTTTCCAAAGATATTCAAATGTTCCAAGAACAAAACATCCCGAGAAAACACTGTATGGCAGATATAGCCTGACAAAATGTATTTCTTCAATAATAAGTCTCGAAAGTCAAAATTACTCCTTGATTCATGGGCTGCAAAAGGGATATTGTGTTAATAGGAATGAAAGCAACATGAATCCCCTGTACATCTCCATTAGAGCTCTTGGTTGACCAGATGCCTTGTCAATGGGCATATTCAGTAAACCATGCTGCAAACAAACATGATGTCATCAGGTTTTGTTGCTCCATTTATAGAGCATGGGCAGAGTAGAGTTAGCATGATTCATAAGGCCGCTAGAGTTTTCAGAATAGTAAATAAGCATTGGCTTCAAGTTAAAGGTACTGGCTGCACTCACTCTAAACAAGAGTCAGCCTGTCCTTTAAAGATTTGAAACCAGGCTTTAACTTCTCCTTTCTTGGTATGAAAGTCCTAGATGGCATCAGCTTCCAATAGAAAGCTGTTCTGTCTACAATGACAACCTGTTGTTCAGTATAGCCACCTTAATCAGTAATCATAGCTAGATCTTCTAGATAACTTGCTGCAGCTCCTCCATCAGCACTTGTTGCTTCTCCTTTTTTTGGTTATAAAGATGGCATCTATCCTTAACCCTCATGAGCCAGCCTCTGCTAGCTTCACATTTTTCTTCTGCAGCTTCCTTGCCTCTCTTGGCCCTCAAAGAAGTGTGGAGACTTAGGGACTTGTTGTGGACTATGAAAGGCACAGGGAACAGTCAGGAGGGCGTCTCCTGAGATGGCACTAAACACTATTTAGAACCAAACAAAGATAACAAAGGCCCTAAGCTCCTGCTTTTCCCGCATACACGAAACTTAAACCTATGCACAAATATTATCTCCCTATAGGAATACTACTCATAGCCCCCTCCAATAAGACCCTAATACGGCACTGGCCAGCCCTTGCCTGGCCCCAGCACAGCACTGGCCACCCCCTCCCAACCTGATAAATACAGACCTCTCTCGCCATCGCTCTCTCACTCTCCCACCCTTACCAGGTGGTTACAGACCCTCTCTCTGTAGCTGCTGCTTTCATAAATCTCTTGGCCTCAAAGGGTGTGGAGTCTCACTGCTCGCCACCATCTTTCATTGGTGCTGTGACACGGTCAGGAATTCTCTCGCCCTAAGGCAGGACCCCGTTCCGGTGCCTGTGGCACTCACCCCTTAAGGCCTTTGCCTACTTTCTTGAATGCCAGCACCGCATCCATCACCACCTCGGATAGGTAAGTGCCCCTACCTAAAAAAACCTAAAAACCTCACCCGGGATACCCAAAAGGGACTGACCGTTGATCATCTGGTGGCTCTTTTGGCCCCAGGTGAGGGGGAGACCACACCCCGCCTAGGCTTTCAAAGCCATAGTGGACCCTCTCTGGTTTTTCCCTCTCCCACCTAGGTCCCTAAAACCACCTCTATAACTCCTATAAGCATTCAAAAAAGTGGGAAGAGGTTACCCTCCCTCCCATCCCGCTTTGATCCATTGAACTCTTGGCCTTAACGGTTGTTAGGTCTCACTGTGAATTTGGTCTCTCTCTCCCCCTCTGGGCGGGACCCCGATCGGCACCTGTGGCCAATCCAGCCCTCTCAGATTCTCCCCACCCTTCTGAATGTCCCAGCTGCATCCACACTAGCACTCGTTGGATAGGCAAGTCCTCCTCCCCAAACAAGGTAGTAAAAACTTTCTGGGGAACTCCGGAGGGAACGGACCTCAGGAACCACCCCCTCTGGCCCCCAGGTGAGGGGAAATGCACCCGCCTTGGTTTTTATGACCACCGTGGACCCTAAAGGCTTCCTCTTCTCCTTTATCTCTCTCAAACTTGAAAAACTCCCATGGCTGCTGGGTTGCAGCAGACCCCAGGGTCCCCACAGCTGCTAACCCACAGCGGTTTCAGTAAAATTCTCTCTCTCTCTTTCTTCCCTTCCTTAAGGAATCCCATGGCTGCTGGGCCGCAGCAGGCCTCAGGGGCCCCACACCTGTTGGCCCACAGTTGAGTCTAAAGGGCTCCCATGTCAAAAACTCTGTTCGACCGGCAGTGAATACACTCCCTACCCGCCGCTCGGTCAAGTGCTCTCTGTCTGTTTTGGAAAATCCTAGCGCTAGGTGCCTTGATCCCTTGGTTTTCCAGGAGAACCCTGGTAGTGCCAAATCTCTGTAACGACAGACTGTGCCACAGCCACACTTCTCGGACAGCTGACTCTTTGAGGGATGCCCTGTTTAGTCTGCCTGTTCCCCATGGGAGGCTCGTCATCTCTGCCGGCCGATTCTCCTCTCAAATGCCTTTTAAACAATCTCTCTACCCTCTCTCTCTCCCCTGATATTAAGCCCAAGTGCCTAATTCACCTCTGCACACAGGACTGGCCTACATATCCCTTAGACAATCAAAATCAGTGGCTCCCTCAGGGATCCCTCAATCCTGATATTATCAGGGATTTATATAATTTCTGTGAGCGCTCAAAACAGTGGGTAGAGATTCCCTATGTCCAATCCTTTTCTCTCCTCTGTGAACATCCTTGGCTGTGTCTCACCTGTAACCCCTCTAACCTCCACCCTCAACTCATGCTAGCATCTACTGCTTCTCCTGTAACTTCTCTTTCTCCCATTGTTCCACGCACATGAAAGCTTCCTCCTCTAGATTCCCCTCCCCCTACTGCAGACCCTGCAAATTCCATCTCTGCTCCCTCCTCCTCCTCTCAGATTTCGAGCCTGCAGATTAGCCCCCACCTTACAGGCAACCTAAGGCTCCCCTGACCCCGCCCTCCTCTTCAGCCCCTCCCACTTCTGCTCCAGAAGTTCAACCTATATATCCTCCCCTTCCAATCGCTCCCCAGTGTAGCCCTCCGGTAACCCAATCCAAGGCCACATCGGTCATCCTAGCACCCCTCCACGAAGTAGCAGGCGCAGAGGGTATTGTCCAGGTGCACATCCCCTTCTCTATCTCAGACCTCTCACAAATAGAAAAACATCTTGGATCATACACAACTAATCCTGCCACCTACATTAAGGTGTTTCAATACCTCATCCAGTCTTATAGCCTCACTTTTCATGATATATACCTAATCCTTTCCAACAGCCTGCTTCTGGAGGAACGTAGGAGAGTCTGGGAACAGGTTAGAACATATGCAGATGAAATTCACCAAACCACCCCAGCTCACCCCCTTGGTGCAGCAGCTGTCCCAGACCAGGATCCAGTCTGGGACTGTAACTCTCCCGCTGGCATCGAGTCCAGGAATCGCTTCTCTACTTGCCTCCTTTCTGGGCTGCGTAGGGCTGCACAAAAAGCAGTTAACTTTGAAAAGCTTCAGAAAGTTATTCAGGACAAAGATGAGAATCCCTCTAACTTTTTCAGTCGACTCACTAGGACACTTCAACAGATCCGGACTCCCCTGATGGCCGGCAACTCCTAATGAGATATTTTTTCTCCCAAAGCTATCCGGACATTAGGGAAAAACTAAAAAAGCTCGACAGAGGCCCCCTCACTCCCCAACATGATGTCCTAGCAACTGCCTTTAAGGTGTTCCACAACCGGGATGAAAAGGCAAAAAGACATAAGTATCAGATGCTGGCCCAGGCCCTCCAGGGAGCTAAGGGTTCCTCCGGTGTCACCCAAGGTGATGGCAATGCTCGAACTCAGCGACAACCACCAGGACCATGCTTCAATTGTGGGCAACCAGGACATTGGGCATGAGGATGTCCCAACCCCAGAGTGTCCCAAAAGCCATGTGCAGCCTGGCAGGACATTGGGCAACGGACTGCCCCGTTCCCCAAATAGGGACTGGGTCAACCCCCAATCCTGCTTTGGACCTGTTGGGTATGGCAGCAACCTTGGAATGACAGGGCCCAGGGTCTCCCTGCCCGACACAAATCTCAAATTGTTGGGAGCCCAGGGTCACTATAACGGTTGACGGGCGCCCATCCATTGTATCCTGGACACTGGAGCCATCATTTCTGTCATAAGAGAATTTTGGGGCCCAACTTCCCTGTCGAAGTCTCCTATAGTAGGAGTAGGGGACCAGTCCATCACTCCACACATAACTCCCACAGTTACATGCATTTTTCCAAATGTCCCCTTCACTCATTCCTTTTTGGTACTGCCTCAATGTTCTGTATCTCTTATGGGCAGGGGACATTCTAGCCAAATTCCAGGCATCCATCACCTTTAACCCAAGTGCAGCCCTTACCAACCCATCCCCCACAAACCCATTTTTGGCCCTTCTCACTACTGAAGATTCCCCAATGGACTCACTTCCTCCTTTACCCTCTTCTGTAGTAAATCCCCAAGCATGGGATGTAAACTCCCCTTCCTTAGCGCACTGCCCCCCAGTTCACATTCAGTTCAAAAACCCCTCTGCCTACCCCAACCAACCGCAATACTCTCTTCCTACCTCCAGCCTCCTGAGACTGCAACCTGTCATCAACTCTTTATTACAGAAAGGGTATCTGCACCCTACCAACTCCCCGTTAAACACTCCCATTTTAGTGGTATGAAAACCAGACGGCACTTACCGCTTGGTACAAGATCTAAGACTCATTAACGCTGCTGTCATCCCCATTCACCCGCTAGTCCCCAATCCTTATACCATTCTATCCTCAATTCCCCCGACTGCCACTCACTTTTCAGTCCTCGACCTTAAAGACACATTCTTCACCATCCCTCTGGCAGTGGACTCACAAAACATCTTCGCGTTCACATGGACTGACCCAACATCTCGCCATTCACAACTCACCTGGACAGTTCTGCCACAAGGATTTCGAGATAGCCTCCACCTGTTTGGTCAAACCTTAGCAGCAGATCTTAAGCCTCTCTCACTTACCAAATCCACCCTTATTCAGTATGTGGATGATCTCCTCCTGTGTAACCCTTCCTTAGCCAATTCTCAAACAGACACTGCACTCACCCTTAACTTTCTAGCAGAAAAGGGATATCAGGTATACCCTCAAAAAGTCCAACTGTCTGCCACACAAGTCACGTATCTGGGGGTAGCCATCTCACACTGACAAAAGGCCATAACAATGGACCAAAAAACCCTAATCCAATCCCTAAATATACCCAAGACTAAAGAGGAAATCCAATCATTTTTGGGGCTGGCTGGATACTTTCAGGCGTGGATTCCCAACTTTGCCCTACTTGCAAAGCCACTCTATACTGTCATAAAGGGAGACCCCAATGAGCCACTCCTAACACCCTCTTCCATTAAACAACCTTTTATTGCCCTTCAGCAAGCCCTCATGAGGGCCCCCAGTCTCCATCTGCTGGATATACACCAACCTTTCATCTTATATGTGCACAAAAACAAAAAGGTGGCCTTGGGAGTCCTAGGGCAACTTTATGGACAGACATTTGCCCCGGTAGCCTATCTCTCAAAGCAGTTAGACCACACCGTCCAGGGCTGGGCCCCATGTCTGCGAGCGCTGTCCGCCACCCACATGCTGTTGTGCGAATCCAAAAAACTCACCTTCGGGGCCCCTATCACAGTAACCTCCCCCCACCATCTACAGCACCTCCTAAGCTACAAAGGCCTTCAAACACTACCCCCCAATCGAGTCCTATCGCTTCTTGTCTTCTTTTTACAAGATCCCTCCATATCCTTTCAAACTTGCGCAACCCTAAACCCAGCCATGCTACTCCCTTCCTCCACAGCCCCACCAACCCATGACTGTGTAGAAGCTGTAGAGGCTCTCCTCCCTTGCCCAGTTCACATCCAGGAGGGCCCTTTGCCCTCCCCTTCTATACCTGGTTCACTGATGGCAGCTCCTTCCTACACAATGTGTCCTGGGTTGCGGGATACGCCATCACCTCTAGTACACACGTCATTGAGGCAAAGCTTCTTCCACCAGGCACCACTAACCAACAGGCAGAACTTATAGCTGCCACTTGAGCATTCCTGCTAGCGGCTGGACACTCTCTCACTCTACACTGACTCCAAATATGTTTTCCTCATTCTCCTCTCCCACTCGGCCATATGGAAGGAAAGGGGGTTACTGACTACCAAAGGCTCAGCAGCGGTTAACGCTAAACTAATCTCCAACCTTCTCACTGCCTCTCTGCTTCCCACCAACATTGGCATTTCTCACTGCAAGTACCACCAGTCCGACTCCTCACTCATAACTCAGGGAAACTCCAGGGCAGATAACGCGGCCTGACAAGCGGCCTTGGGGTCCATCCCCAGCGTGGCCCAACAAGCAGCCTCGGGGTCCATCCCCACCATGGTGGCTGTTATCTGCCCTGGTCCAAGCCATACGCCTCCCACTAATTCACCACCACCAACCTCCCCATCTCTGACCTCATCCCATATCTACACTCAATCTTCCATACCAATCCCTCTGCTCTAATGTCTTTCCTAAAAAACTTCTTCACTTCTCAACCCCCACCATATAAAGCTTATAAAAATCATTACCTCTCAATGTTCTATCTGCCAGTGAACTAATCTCCGTACTCCCTTAAAACCAGGAACATTTCCCACACATCAGGCCCGGGGCCAGCTTCCAGGTACAGACTGGTAGGTTGACTTTACTGTCATGCCCTCAGTTCGCAACATCAAATACCTCGTCTTGGTCGACGCCTTTTCTGGATGGGTAGAGGCATACCCCACCACAAACAAATGAGCAGCAACTGTAGGGTCCATCCTTGCTGATCACATAATTCCTAGGTTTGGTGTCCCTTTATCTCTCCAGTCTGATAACAGACCTGAATTTACCTTGTGAGTGGTACAATCCCTAACAACCGACCTCCACATTAACTGGCATTTCCATATCCCATACCACCCACAATCGTTGCACCCTCAAGGACACTCTCACCAAATTATCCCTCGAACTCCATCGAGACTGGGTCTCCCTCCTCCCACTGGCCCTCTTCTGCAAGCGAGTTCTCCCAAAAAAACCGTCCCAACTCTCACCTTTTGAAGTGATGTATGGCCGTCCAGCGCTGCCCCCAGGAATTCCCACTGCAACCCCTCTGACACCCAATCACATGCTTTACCCCCTCTTGTCCTTCATTCGGTCCCACAGTTGGGAATATCAAAACCTCCTTTTACCTGTCTCGTCCAACGGTCAAATCCCACCTCCTCTTATTCCTGGACAATGGGTCTATTTTTCTGACCCAGAAACTAAAACTCACCTTAACCCAAAGTGGTCTGAACCTCTTCAAGTAGTTTTATTCACTCCCACGGCAGCAAAACTTATCACAGCCCAACGTCAGGTTACCCCATGGATTCACATTTCCCATCTTAAACCTGCCACCCCTCCTTCCTCACAGTCCACCCATAATAATACTTGTCCACCCACCCACAGGTACACCTGCTCCCAGGTTCCACACCAACCACTTAAATTTCGCCTGTCTCGATTCACCACTCATCCCAACCCAAATCCAACACAAAAAACTTGTGACCCTTGGCCCCTCTCCTTTCTTGGCCTAATCACCATTCTACTTACTATATTACTCATCTGCTCAGCACCCACAAGCTGGCTGCCTACGGCAAAAATTCTGTTAGCTACTACCTATCTCTTAATTGTCACAAGCTTTGTTCTCATCAGATGCCTCCCTTAAAGACCAAAATAACCTCCAGTTTTACCTCCAGTTACGGTTTAACCATATTCATATTAATAAGCCTAGCCAATAACTTTACAATATCATGGGGCATGGCTGATTGGACTTGCAACCAATGCGTCTCTGCAGGAAAACCCAGACTCTGCCAGCTGATCCCCAGTATGTGCTATTATCAAAAATTTTTGTGCCAACTAGGAACACTAAAATACTGGGCCGCAACAATGTTAAGAGACTTCCAAGCGGCCTGCCCAGGCAATAGGGGCACAGTCCGCTGCTGGGAGCAAGACCATCCACCACAACCCCACAAAAATACCCTCTTGCCCCGCTGAATGTTCATCCATCCATTCTTTTGTCCAGGCATCTTGCTATGAGCAAGCCTCGGTCTGCCTCAGACCAACCAAACAGCAGGCCTGGACGGGACGAAGACTGGGACAACATTCTGGGTATTCTTGTCCCAGGAGCCAGGGAGAAAAAATCTGCTGGAACCTCAGACCTCCTGTGGGGAGATCAGATGGGGGAGGGGCGCAAGATTATGCTGAACAGCAAAACACTAAGTGGGTCATGGAAGAGCTCATTCAACACTTCAATGGGCCGGTCTTGGTGCGCCCCAACCTCCCAAACCCCCGGGGCCCTTATCAGACAGATCTGGAACTTCTTCCTGTCCTTAGCCAAACCCATACCCTACTTAAACTTACTAACCCCGATCTAGCAAAGGACTGCTGGCTATGCCTCAAGTCCGGCCAATCCTGGGTCTCGCCTGTCCCGGTCACTGGAAATTGGACTCTCCCTATACCTCCAATGCAATGTACACCTTCACTACCACGTTTTAATATCCCTCTCTCATGACTTGCCCGCGGCCCAGTGTATAACATGAAACGGCACTCTGGGGGTCGGATGGGCCCCCCCGCCTCTGCACACAATCACTTGTGGCCCAATCAAATAACACCCTCTGCCCCCCATTTAACGGGACTGCCTTCCTATGCACCACTACCATCTACCTGGTCTTGCCCCCCAACTGGTCGGGGTCCTGCATTCTTGTCATCCTCCTCCCCACCATTGTAATAGCACCCAGTAACCAAAGCCTGCCTGTCCCTTTAGTCGGCTCCTCAACGTCACGAGTAAGATGGGCAGTTGAGCTCATACCTCTGCTGGTGGGACTGGGTATCACCGTGGCCATGGGAACAGGGGCAGCAGGGCTGGGGTCCTCACTTCACTTTTACAAGCAGCTCTCCTCCCAACTGATCGAGGACATACAACAGGTGGCAGACACGGTCCTAGACTTACAAACACAACTAGACTCCCTGGCTGACATGGTCCTCCAAAATCGACGGGGAATAGACCTACTAACAGCAAAAGAGGGTGGAATACGCCTGTTTCTTAGGGAGGAATATTGTTTCTATGCCAATAAATCAGGAATAGTCAAGGACAGAATTAAACAAGTACAAGAAAATCTCCAAAAACGAAGAGAAGAACTGACTGGAGGCCCATTCTCAGGGTGGTGGCAACCCCCAGCTCCTAACATGGCTTCTTCCTGTTCTAACTCCACTAATTGTTATATTTATCCTCTTGTCAGCGGCTCCATGTGTTTTTAGGCTTCTCCAACAGTGCCTGGCAGAGCTCTCTCGAATAACGGTCAACCAACTACTATTACTGTCATACTCGCCCCTTCCATCCGAACCACCTCTGACCCCATACCAGCCTTAATTCAACTATCAACCCATTACAATAAAATCCAGGGTTATAGCAGCCCATAACAACCCAGTTTTTATCTAATTTTTTCTTTTAGATATGTTCTCTTCCAGGTTCTCTATCTACCTCCACAGTCTACTCCAAGACATTTGGTTACTACCGTCCTCGTGCCCGCTGAAGGAGTGGCCGGAACAAGTCGCCATTCTACATCTACAAGGGACTTTTATAGAACTCTTGCCTTCAAAAATCTTCACCTTCAGCGCCTATCTCTGGGCCCTGTTCTGGCTAATTCTGTGCCATTCCCCCACCTCACCCCCCAACGCCCAAATCCAGCAGGAAGGAGCCAGAAAGAATAACGACGCCCCCTCCCAAATAAACAGAAAAGGTGGGAATGAAAGGCGCAGGGAACAGTCAGAAGGGCGTCTCCCGAGATGGCGCTAAAACACTATATGGAACCTAACAAAGACAACAAAGGCCCTAAGCTCCTGCTTTTCCTGCGCGTGTGAAACTTAAACCTATGCACAAATATTATCTCCCTATAGGAATACTACCTCATAGCCCCCTCCAATAAGTCCCTAATACGGCACTGGCCAGCCCTCGCCAGACCCCGTCACAGCACTGGCCACCCCCTCCCAAACCGATAAATACAGACCTCTCTCACGGTCTCTCTCTCACTCTCCCTCCCCTACCAGGCGGTTACAGACCCTCTCTCTGTAGCCGCTGCTTTAATAAATCTCCTGGCCTCAAAGGGTGTTGAGTCTCATAGAGTAGGAGAGACACTTGTCCAAGGTCCAGAACAGAATTCACACACATGCAGCCTGGCAATAATCTGAACTCTCAGCCACTATTCTCTGCTGCCTCTTCGTGTACACAGCCATTAGCTATCTTCTTCTGCTCCTACTAAAAGCTAAGGCAATCTTCAAAGCCCTGCTCATAAGTGATGGCCGCTATCAATCCTTTCTAGGACAAGTGCCCTACCCCTCCCCCGGGCTTTCAAGGAACAGAACCTCCCTGGACAATGGTGGGGTAGCTGTGCAACATTCATTTATCCATCTAAACAACCAATGATTTCTCAGCCCGTACTAGGTGCTGGGCATCATAATCAGTACTCAGAGTCAACAGTGATCCAGACAGGAGGCCCTGCCATCATTAATAAGGAGAGTTTACATTCCTGGACCCCTACTGTGCTCCAAAACAGTGCTAGCATCTCCATGTATTATCCCACTCAATTCTCATAACAACCCATTGAGATGTAGAAACTGAGTGAACAAAATGGGGAATGAGTTTCCCACAATCATACACCTAGCAAATAATTTTGTCTGTCTTCACAGTATGTCTCCCAGAAAGACAGAAAAATACACAGCAATGACCCAACAGAATGTGAAATGCCAGGGTAGGAGCTAAGAAGGCTGCTGTGGGAACACTAAGAAGAAGCCCATACCAGAACATTTCAGTCTCCTTCTGCCCCTCCCCCTGCTATGAACTTTACGATGGGCCAAGATTATAGCTGATTCATAGCTGGTGTATTCCAGTTCCTAGCCTATTTGCTAGAGCCCAGATTGCTATGTAACTGAACAAGAATGTCAAAATATCAGAATATCTGTCTCTAGGTCCTATATTCTTAGGGTCTTGAAAAAATGAGGCTATGGATAATCAAGCATTGGGATAAAAAGACCAAATGGAGTTAAGAGTCCTCATTTGGACTCATTGGAGGAAAATGTCATTCAGACTCAGTAAAGCACATGACGTGTTTACCATTTCTGTTCAAATACCCTCATAGATAGCTATGACTTGTTGCACTTGACAGATGTAGAAACTGATGCTCAGAGAGACTAGCAGACCTGCTCCAAAGCACTCACTTACTAAATAATAAAGCCAAGGTTCAAATCAAGTTCTGCCAGGTTAATTACTTTTGAATTATGTTAAATAACCTACCTATGAGGATAATGATAATGATAAAGATGATGACATTAAAATTTTTTCCCGTTATGGTAATTACAATATCTGAGATTTCTTGACCAACATATAGGGCCATAACAGGTACAGTGCTTGAGACCCTAATGTCTCCCTGGAACTCAGCTACAAAGCTTCTGTCCTGGTTAGAATAAGCAAAACAAAAAGACACATGAGAGTGTTGCAGGTAACCTGGATCTCACACTCTGAGCAAGAATATCCTGCTTTCTCCAGTCTGAATTGCCTGCAGCCTACTTTCTCAAACCTGGGAATAGAAACACAAGCTAGATATGACTCTCTGTCATGAGGAAATCTAACCACCTCTATATGTTTTGATGGGGTCTTAGGAAATTTATCAATTCCAGATCAAGATCATGAATTAATGACCTGGAAGAATGATACTTGTGCTAGCATTTCAAACTTCTTCATGGTTGAAAAGTTGGTTTCTGACAGGGACAATCCCACACCCAATATAGCAAATCCATCTACTACCACCCTTGCTTTGCACACCCTCAGTGATAGGGTGTTTACCACCTCAGAAGGAGGACATACAATAATTCCTGGCAACTTGACAGTACTTCTAAAGCCTGCCCACCTATCACCTGTCAGGAATAACTTCCACAAAATGGGCAAAACACCTAATACTTTAATATCTTTTGACAGCTAGCCAACACCACCACTGTCACCTGTTTCTCTGCTCCTCAAATGCAGCCAAGAGGAGAACCTGAGGTAGCCATACCTTCAAGGAGGCAGCCAGGTGATCATTTCCCAACCCGCCCTGACTCCCAAGCTCACGTCAGTGGTGCCTGCCCATGGTGTCAGCATGGCATGAGTGCTCACTGTTGTGGCTGCCAAGGAAACCTTTACATAGCTTGCAAACAGGCTATACACACACAGCACACAAGGGACCTCTGGGGACCTCAGTTTAGATGGGAGAGTCCTAGCAGATCTCCTGGAGCAGTTCACGGCAAACCTTAGACTTCTCTTCAGATTCTGTGGTTTTCTGAACAAAGAGAAAGTCTTTATCTTCCCTGACCCTCATGGGGCTGCACCCACTCCAGGACCCTCAGGCAGCAAGAGAGATATCCAGTCCAGTCATCCCAGACTGGCCTCCTCTTTCCACCAACTTTCAGGAGGTATTTTATTCACTGCTTTATCAAAAGTCTATTTCCAGTTTGGCTACACAATAAATTTCTTTAAAATAAAAATAGGGGTAAGG
Organism: Cephalopachus bancanus; assembly: GCA_027257055.1. Lineage (NCBI taxonomy): Eukaryota > Metazoa > Chordata > Mammalia > Primates > Tarsiidae > Cephalopachus > Cephalopachus bancanus. The sequence continues at coordinate 33,484 of JAPVLO010001446.1, read as the reverse complement.
TTTGGCTGGTGTCCCTTCGGAGTATCTTAGACAAGATGAATATGAACTGACATAACCTCTCTTTCCAAATGCAGATTTGAAAAAAAAAGGAAAATCAAGATAAAAACAAAACAAAAAACGTTTTTACATGTAAAAGGAAACTGGTCTGGAATAGACTTACGTTTTCTTTTCCTTGAAGGAGACGTTGCTTCTTGGTAGAGTATCTTCACCTCAGTGGTTGAGCCGGAATCCCTACTAGTCTGTCCAGGACTAGAGACAGTTGGCACTCCAAGTGCCTTCCTAACCAAGACTGACCCTTCCTCAAGGGGTCCACAAAAAGGTTCAGAATAGCCCGCTTTGTTTTATTTCCTGCTTCTGTCAGTTTAAGTTGAGCCCCCAAACGATCTCATTGCAGTTCTATGGCAGATGAATGCAGGTTTTTCCTCCCCGAACCATCTATATTCATGGTACTCTGAATATGCAAATGAATGCAGATTTCTCCTCCCAGAACCATCTATATTCATGGTACTCTGTTACCAAGTGGGATGGTATTCAACAATATTTCCACTTGAGAGGGATGTCTCCAGACCCCCGGTGTTGATGGAGACGGACAAAGACTGCTTATCAGCCATGACTGAAGGGCCAGCCTTCTCCAAGTAGGGCTGTTCTCACTGGATAATCCTCACTCCAGGGGAAGTGGGAAAGGTGTTATGAACTGAGACTGGGTAAAGAGCCCACCCACTCTCTCTGCAGATGCGGGTGCAGGGGACCACTATCAGAACACTTCATACTCCCCAGGCCTCTTTTCAAAGTCCTGGTGAGAATTGGGACTCCAAGAGACCTGGCATGGGCAGCCTAGGCCCTGGGCCCCCCTAAAGGAGTGCTCTGGGAAGCAGTTCCCGCCCAGCCCCAAGTCCATGCCTTCGAAGAATGCCTCCTCAGCCCCTGCCTCCAGGGCCCATGTCCTGTCCTAAGCAAGTCCTGTGTGGACTTTTCTCCCCAGCCACATCATCATGGAAGCCCCTGCTGCCCGCTGCTCACCTCCAGCCCAGAACCAAGGATGAAGGAGAGACCGATGTCTCCAGTTTTCAGTTCTCTCATGACAGGATGCCCCTTGATCTCCAGAACTCAGATCAACAAGCCTTCCCAAATCATGAGACTTTTTCACAGTCAAAGCCCACTCTGTCCTCCCAGTGAAACTCATTGGGGATCAGACATTTTTGCTCCTATATCCCTCATTCACTCATCACCCCCACCCTGCATAAATCCTTCCCTCCAAAGTCCTGGGGTGCCAAGGGTCTGGGGCAGAGAGCAGATCCGAGCAAGGGAAAGACCTGTCTTGAGGTGGAGTCCACCCCTAGCAGACTTGGCAAACCCCCTGAAGGGAGTCCCAGGCAGCCAGTGTGCCACCTTTGGTCGTGGTTGTCACCACTGGACTCCAGACACTGTCCAGCCCCCACCCCCTCCCAAGACCAATACTAGCAGATGTGCCCTGGCAGCAGGATCTCCAAGGGAAGACCTGGAGCCAGGAGCAGCTGCCAGAGGACTCGACAACCCTTCTTGTCCAGGCAAACTAGGCCGCCCTCCACCCCCGCATACACAGTCACTTTCTGAAATGCTTGCCTCTCGCTACACCGCCAAGGCCACCTACACTGCCACAGACCATGGAGAGACCTGTACCACCAGAGGCTCCCCAGCAACTGTCGCCGGAAGGTCCTTTGGTGGAGGGGCGGGACCAGTGTGGCCAATCAGCGGCCACGGGCAGAAAAGCCTTTGTGTGCTGGCAGCTCCAGGTCCAGGTCTCTGCAGCACCACTCCCTGGCAACTCCCTGCTAGCCTTAGCAGAGGATGGATCCTCTCCCAGGGCCTCTGGGATGAGCTGCTTTTCCTTGGGTACAGATGGTGGCAGGGAAATGATGGCCAAGCGGACCCATTAGTAAGATGCAGGGTCCAGGTGTGTGACTTCACAACCTGGCTGAGGGGCTGGATCCCCATAGCCCAGCAGTCCAGTCTGCTCCAGGGTCCCAACACACACCAACTCCTCCCCCAGGGCTGGCCTACTGGAGGAAGCTGGGGTACTGCAGCCTCGTGGGCACACAGCTCTGCTTACCGACCCCAAACTGAAGGAAACTTCCTGGTTTCTTCTAGGCCATGTGCAGCTGGAATAGTCCTTTTGATGTGTACCAGGTTCCATCAGAGGGTGACCTCCTTAGCCCCACACCCAACCTTCTGGCTTGCCCTGAAAAACTTATATTCATTTCTGACATCATTCCCTCATTCCTACTCATAGCCAGGGGTTGCTTTGCTGTGACACAAATTTCTAGGGTTTTTTTCTCCCCTTTCTTTTTTAAGACTTTCTTCCCACCACAGTCTCGCTATGCCAAGATCCACCTCTCGAAACAGCCAAAGCAAAAGTGTATGGGAACAAGTATGTGCATTGGGAAGATCAATTATGGTCACAAGTTCAAGACTATACTGGACAACAAAACAAGACCTCACCTCTATAAAAAATAGAAAAATAGTAGTTGGGGTGGTGGAGGTAGAGGGATCCCTTGAGCACAGGAGGGCCATGGCTGCAGTGAACTGCGATTTTGCCAATGAACTCCGGCCTATGCAACAGAGTGAGACCCTGACTCAAAAAAAAGGTAACTTCACTAGACAAATCCATATCATATGCTTCCGAATATGGCACAGCATTGCCTCTGTATTACTCCTGCCGAAAATATAAAACCTGAGTCTAATTTTGAGAAAACAGCAGACAAGCTGAAATTGAAAAAGATCTGGCAAAATAAATAGCCTGTCTTCATCAATATATATGGTAGTCACAAAATACAAGGACACAGTGAAATTAAAAACTAAAAGACACTAAAGAGTCATGACAACTGTACACAACATGGGATCATCCAAAATATTATTAGGACAGTCAATAAGATCTGAAAAGTGTCTTTTTATTACAAAACGTGATATTAGTAACAATTCCCCAATTTTGTCATTTATAAGGATTACTTATTTTCAGAAAACACACACCAGAATGTGGGTAAAGAGGCATCATTTCTGCACCTCATCCCCCAATTGTATACACACACACACACACACACACACACACGTCTTTACTTTTCTGCCCTTGCATGTACCGCAGGGGCCAGAAGCTAGGTAATGCAGAAGGAAGTTGATAAATACAAGAGGAAATTTGGCTCCCTTAGGAGCTCTGAATGAGGTTTTTCAACTGGAGGCACCCTGTGTTTACTTTGAATTCTAGTTCAGTACCTGCACACATGAACCTGCATCAGTGTCCAACAGCACCATACCTCTGCTCTAGCACTGTGAGTTCCTTGTCTCGTTGATACTTAAAGCATCTCCTCATTTTCAACTATTTTTGAAGATTCTTCTAAATTCCCTCTGAATGTATTTCATGCTTGGCTCCACCTGTCTTCCTAGACTTGGAAGCCTATCTGTGTTGCATAGATCTGTTTCCATCATGCTTTGTTTCCCATCTTGGGCACTTTGATACAGATATTTATCAATGCATCTCTGATTTCTTTCAGGCTTCTTACAGTTTTGCATTTCTACTTTTCTTCATTGAAGTCATATGTCATTGTCATTAAGTTTTCAGAAATTAATATTGCTCTACAAACTCTGAGAGGATGGGGCGAAGTGTCATTCCTGTTTGCAGGGAGTCAGCCTAGATGTTTCCCTCTCCTCTGGACAAGGCAAATGTAACTGTTTTGTTCTTGTTGTTGTTAGAGGGAAGCTAAAGGAAATGTTTCCTCTTACCAACGCCCCCCCCAACTTTGACTCACTACTTACATGATAAGAATGTATCTAAAGTTATTTAGCAATAAAAGTTGAACTAGAGGCAGGATTTTTCATGTCCAAGCTTAGGGCTTGGTTAGCAATACTTTCTTCCTTTAAAGTATCCATGTCAATCATCTGGAAATAAAAAGAGGAGTGTTTGGGAACAAAAGTCTTGGATGCCTCCAATCTCCTTCTGTAGCTTCTTCCCCTGTGTTTCCAGGCACAGCTGTGAGGACTATTCTGAGGAAGCTCAGATTTAGGCTGCCTAGATCCCACCACAAGAGTAAACCTACAGGCTGTATGTTTCTTCCTCAGGTTAAGGAAGCACTCTGTTTGGTACATAAATACAGTCCAGGAGGGCTAGGAATGAATAGTCCTAGAAAAACTGTCAATCAATACAGAATGGGAGTGGTGGACAAATGCTCTAGCAGCAAGATGGATAACCCAGGGAGGCAATTTGCATGTTTCTCAGAGGTGCTTGGGGAATAAACCGTGGCCCTAGTCATGAACACTTATATTGATTTTCTATTCTTTCTTTACTCACTCTCCCTGACCCTGTTTCTGTTATCTGTATTTTCCAAATGAACTACTTGTACCCAAATCTTTGTTCCAATTCAAAAAAGGTCAAAAATTTATTAAATCAACATTTGCTAATTGACTGTGTTAAACCCTGTGACAAAAGACATACAAGATGAAATTTCTAGTACCTGCCATAAAGTGTATAATGAGACCAGAAAGTAAATAACAATAAGAACAGAATACCTTAGAATGACAATATATTGTTGAGCATACTTCACTAGTGACAAGAACAAAGTGACACATGAAGACGGGGGGGACAATGTCATCTACCACATTGATGGAGGTGTGGAATCCTAGATTTATTGTTTGAGTCTGGATGGAATATGGATTAAATACAGCTATAATGACTGTATTTCACACCAATGTGAATTGAAAATCCAAGTACTACCACTCTCTGCTCTAGGTAAGTGCTGTAATCTGCCCTGTCATAGTATGCGGAGTTTTGATTTTCTGTAGAGCATGAATGGATAGTTGAACTTTTCTAGTTAATTATGTGAGTTAATGAATACAGTTCCATTAACAGAGAGGTAAGTCCTACAAGACATTTGGAAACCTATCTGGGTGAGGACAGCAAGCAGTGAGGAGTTCAGTGAGGGAAGGGTACTGGCTTGAAGACCGGTCAGAAGGCTACTGCTCCTGTCCACAGGACAGGTAACAGCCTGAATGAGGGAGCAGCTACAGAAATGGAAGGAAGACACTTGATGGAACAGGCGCACTGGAAATGTGCTGTTAAAATCTTTCTGGATGCAAGCAGTTAGAAGGTGAAACCTGTCTTACCCAAGACAACGCTCTACGTGAGAACACATGCACACAGACACACAGTGCGGTAGGAGAGCTGAGTCAATCAGGTGTTATAATTAGAATACTGTTATTTGGCTTCAGTTAGAGGGTTTCAGCATGAAATAACCAGACAACTGCCACTATTTTTTCATGTGACTCAGATGCTGAAGAAATACTAACACCTATACGTGACCAGGATACTGATATTGATAAGGTCAAGACAGAGTCTCCACAAGATACCCTGGAGCTGCCCTTTATGAGGGACACACTCTTCCCTGCCACCCATGGCTGAGGCAGAAGGATCACCTGAGTTCAACAGGTCAAGACTGCAATAGCCATGAGCATGCCACTGTACTCCAGCCTGAGCAACAGATTGAGACTCTGACTAAAAAAAATTTTTTTGGTAGAGCTGGGAGACTTGCTGTTTCCTAGGCTAGCCCCAGACTCCTAGATTCAAGCAATCTTCCTGCCTAGGTTTCCTAAAGTGCTGGATTTATAGGCATGAGCCACTGCACCTGGCCAGGCTGGCTTTTTTTTTTTTTTTTTGAGTTGGCGTCTCACTCTGTTGCCCAGGCTGGAGGGCAGTGGTTGCTCCCAGCCTTTACCTGCTGGGCTCCAGTGATCCTGCCTCAGCCTTCCAAGTAGCTGGAACTACAGGCGCGTGCTGCCATGCTCGGCTAGTTTTTGAGTTATTATAGAAATGAGGTCTCACCAAGTTGCCCGGGCTGGTCTCGAACCCGTGGGCTCAGGCAATCCCCTCACCTCAGCCTCCCAAAGTGCAGGATTACAGGTTGAGCCACCAAACCCAACTAGATCTCCTCTTCCAGCCAGCCACAGCCACAGCCCTGTAGGACCTTGCTCCTAGCAGTCGCTGGGATGCTCCTCACCACTCCCCACCGGCCACTTTACTTCAGATGCCCCCGCCCCCACCCCCGCCCCCGCCCAACCCACCTCAACCCTACCAGGGAAAGTTCCTCACCGAAGCCTTTCTGGCTTTGACCTGGAATGCCTTCGTATGGACAGCTCCCTGGCTGACTCCATCTTGTCTTTAAAGGCTTTTCTTGTTTTGTATTGTTTGTGTTTGAGTTGGAGTCTCCCTCTGTTTCCCAGGCTGGAGTGCAGTGGCACGCCATGGCCACCACAGCCTCGGCCTGCTGGGCTCCTGCTGGGCTCAGGCGGTCCTTCCGCCTCTCGTCGTCCAAGTAGCTGGAACTACAGGCCCACACCACCATGCCCGCTATATTCTTTTTTTTTTTTATTGTAGAGGCGAGTTCTCACCATGTTCTCCAGACTAGTCTTGAACTCGTGGGCTCAGGCGATCCTCTGACCTCTGCCTCCCAAAGTGCAGGGATTACGGGCAGAATCCACTGTGCCCAGCCGGTTTTGATTTGCTTGGGGAGGGGTCTCCCTCTGTTGCCCAGGTTGGAGTGCAGTGGCACAATCATAGCTCACCACAGCCTCGATCTTCTGGGCTCAGGTGATCCTCCCACATCAGCCCCTTGATCTGGGACTACAAGCATGAGCCACTAAGCCTGGCTAATTTTCTGATTTTTTTGCAAAGATGAGGTCTCATTATGTTGCCCAGGCTGGTCTCAAACTCCCAGCCTTCAGCAATCTTCCTGCCTCAGCCTCTCGAGTAGCTGGGACCTCAGGTGTGCATAACTCCCCACACCTGTAGCTAATTTTTTTTAAACATTTTTTCGCCGGGCATGGTCGTTCATGACTGCAATCCCAACACTTCAGAAGGTGGAGGCGAGAGGATGGCCTGAGCCCCCAGGTTCGAGACCCGCCCGGGCCACATGGCGAGACCTCATCTCTACAATAAATCAAAACATTAGCTGAGCATGGTGGCACACACATGTAGTTCCAGTTACTTGGATGGCTGAGGCAGAAGGATCACCTCAGTCCGACAGGTCAAGACTGCAAAAGCCATGAACATGCCACTGCACTCCAGCCTGAACAACATAGTGAGACTCTGACTCAAAAAAAACCAATTTTTTTTTGTTGAGCTGGGAGTCTTGCTATGTTTCTTAGGCTAGCCCAAGACTCCTAGACTCAAGGAATCTTCCTGCCTAGGTTTCCTAAGTGCTGGGTTTATAGCCATGAGCCACTGCGCCTGGCCAGGCTGGCCTTTTTTTTTTTTTTTTTTTTTTGAGTTGGAGTCTCACTCTGCCCCCCAGACTGGAGTGCCATGGCACACTAATGGCCACACCAGTGTCGACCTGCTAGGCTCCCACGATCCTTCCGCCTCAGCCTTCCTAGTAGCTGGAACTACTGGCGCATGCTGCCACGCCCGGCTAATTTTTGATTTATTGTGGAGACGTAGACTCGCCAAGTTGCCCAGGCTGGTCTTGAACCTGTGGGCTCAGGCAATCCACTCACCTCAGCCTCCCAAAGCACTGGGATGACAGGCTCAGTGACCGAGCCCAACCCCAGGCTGATCTTTCTTTAGAGATCGCTTTGACTGCAGTGTGAACGCCAACTGTGGTGGGAGGCAGGTCACGTGACTGAGAGGCCTGGCGGAACTGAGCTGTGCAATCTGACCCTGGCTGGACAGCTCATCCTTGGTCCCTGCAGGTTCTTCCACCAGCTTCTGCCTGGTGATGGGTGGTGCTCGTGTGGGGTGAACTGATGCCCTCCCCTGACTGCACCTACACGGTGATCTGGAGGCCCCAGGCTGTGCCCAGACGGCCGCAGGTGTCGCCCTCCGCCCCCGCATTCAGGAGTTGGTCACGCTGGTCGTCTGCAGCCCTCGCCTGCGAGCCACCAGCCATGTTGTGGTCACATGCCCACGTGGCAGGTGCTCGTGGTATGAGCGTCCCTGAGTCCTGAGCTCCTTCATCCCCATGGGATTTCAAACAAGGAACTCATATCCTGGGGCCCAGGCTCTCTTTCCCGCCTTCCCCTGGTGCTTCGTAGGGTTTTCCTCCGCTGAGGCACTTCCGTGTTTCGCCTAGTGCTTGGCCAACAGCTCAACAGAAGGCGGCCACCACCGTGGCTGGCCTCTCGCAAATGTACGGCTATTGGAAAGCTCTACGAGTGTCTGATTTAGTCTCTTCGTCTGTCCACGCTCAGTCTGCAAAGGTTATGATGTCACCCTGCCCATTTAGATGGCACCGGCCAAAGTAACAACACCCACCAGATACTGAGTGACGCATTCTGACACACATGGTCGCATTTCGTCTCAGAACAGTCCTACCTGTTGATGATTGACATGATCTCCATTTGGTAAACGAGGCGAAGAAATGAGGCTCAGAAGTGTTTGGTAACATTTCTGAGGACATGGGGAATAGGTCAGAGAACGTAGGTCAGAGAGACATGGAGAAGGCGGCCAAGTGACCACTGGTTGGTTTGGGCTTCACGAAGACCCTCAGAGGCAGAGCTGTGAGGAGAGAGAAAGAACCGCCCGGCCAAAAGGCTTGCCAAGGGTTCTTCGAAGGACAGGAAGGCTGCGGCCTGGGGAGGCAGTGATCTCTCTGCCTGTTTGGGTGCTGGTCTTTGGGCACTTCTACACTGTCCCACGCCTGACGGGGACGAGGGAGGCACCCCTGGGAGGAGCTCCGGTGTCGCGTCTGGCACGGCTGAAGCAGCCCAGCCCCAACCCGCACTCACCCCCGCCGCCCACGCTGGCCCTTCTCGCCCTCCCGTCTGGTCCCGCTCCCACGTTCCTATGGGCTCCTGCACGTGAGTCCTGTTTGGCCTCGGAGCTCATCTGTTCCGACTAGCGGCATCGATTTCTCTTCTCGTCATTCTCAGGACTAGGGCTCAGTCAACTATTTCGAACTTCTGATTGTGTCTAAACCGCCATCTGTGTGAACATCCATTTCTCTAGGCAATATCCGTTTGAGCATCTGTCAGAAGTTCTGTATGCCAGAACGGCCCTGGGTCAGAGTGTCAGTATGTTGGGACGTCTGACCAACTGTCCAAAGATCTGTCTCTATAATTGTTTGTCTGCACATCTAAACATTCACCTGTCTGGACAGCTGTCTCTCTGAATGTCCACAATGTCCACATAAGGGCAATATCTGTCTGCCCTTATGTCTGAACATTCATTTTTCTGAACATCCGTTCATGTGACTCTCTGTCTGTCTGAATGTCCTTTTGTCTGAAAGCCTCTTAGTTTTCTGCACTAAGGGATATATGGACAGATCTGCATATTGACGTCCCATCTCTGAACCTTCATGTGTTGGGGTGCCCGTCGGTCTGTCTCAACATCCTTTCGAATGTCTGTCCCTCTGTCTGCCTGTCTCAACATCCACCTGCGAGAGCATCTGTCAGACAGGATGTCTCTCTGTCTGGCACCAACCTACCCATCGGAATGTCCATCTGGTGTGGACATCTTCAGGCAGTCCGCCAATCTGCTGGGATGATCCCCTGTCCCTGGGTCGGTCCAAATGTCCATTTTTCTGACTGCCGCTCTGCAATAATATCTGTCTGTCAGCCCCCATGTCCATCTGTCTGAACATTCCTCTGGGAGGGACAACCACTGTCAGAACTTCTAGACACTGGTACGCCCTTCCTGGAAACCCCGTTTGTCTGAACATCTGCTCACCCGAGGAGCAGCCAGAGGGCATTCACATGGAGTCAGACGACCAAATACTCCTTCGGCCTGTCTGAACATCCATCTGTGTGAATGTCTGTCCATGTTCGCAGATGCCAGTCCTGCTGGATGTCCTTCCAGCTGTCTGAATGTTGATTCTATCAGAACATCTGGGCATCTGCCCACATATCGCTGTATCAGACCACTTAGCCATCGGTCTGAATGTTCACCTCTCTGAAGGTCTGTCCGTCTGATGTCCGTCGCGGAACACCCATCACTCTCCAAAATCCATGTGCCTGAATGTCCATTTGTCAGAACATCCGTTGTCTGAACATGGTCTGTCAGAATGTCCACATGTCGGACATACAGAAAATCCATCTCTGCCCGTCTGTCTGAACGTCCACCTACCAGAATGTATTTTCCTGTCCGTGTGTCCAACATCTGTCCACCCAAACGTCTTCTCGGAATGCCTGCTTGTCTGTTAAGACACCCATCTGTCTGAACATGTGTCTGAATGTCTGTCTGTTGGCACGTCCATCTGCCGCAACATCTGTCTGTGTGGACGTCTCTCTGTCTGTCCAAAGACCCCTATGTCTTTATGTCAATCCACCTGTCTGGAAGCGATCTGTCTGAACGTCTGTTTCATTGTCCACCAGTCTGAGAGTTCATCTGTCCCTATATCTGTCTAAGCATCTGTTGATGCATCTAATGTCTACCTGTATAGAGATCTGTCCATCTATCCAGTCATCTGTATGTCGGAACACCCGTGTGTTCAAATGTCCAGCTGTCTGAAAGTCTCTCCTATCAGAACGTCCCTTCACATCTTTCTGCACAGGAACCTGTCAGCATATCCATTTGTCAGAAAGTCTTCTCTGGACATCCATGCCAGAACGCCCACCTGTCTGTATCTCTGTCCCCCTGTCCCAACGTCTGTCTTTGGAACGTCCACCTGTCTGAACCTCGGTCCATCTGTCTGGACGTCCACTAGTCTGGACATCCGTCTGCTGAACCTCTGCGTTCATCCATCGGCCATGCGCCTGTCTGCCAGAGAGTCTGTCTGCCCGGGGAGGCATGCCGCGTTGGGGCCAACTTGGCAGAAGAGCACGCCACGACAAACACTCTGGAGGCGGAGCTGTGGGCTCCTCGGGTTACACGGGGAGCGGGCTTCCTTCTCATTCTTATGTATCTGGCTGCTCCAGATTGTTCCCGTCAGCCATAGTTAGAGGCCTGTGGCTTCAGGGCCTGGGGTGGTGATCGGGGACTTTCTAGAGTTAGGACTGCTTTCGTTTTTCTCTGAAATCACTTGGGTTTGGATCAGAGTTCTGTTTTACTGGATTCCTTATGCCACCAAGTAGGCTGACCACAGGCAAACTGCTCGGGCTGCCAAATCAGTCTGGCATAGAATGCAGAGCCAGACCTAACCCTGGTTTAACATGTGGGTTCAAATATGGGAGAAGGGGAGCCAGTTATCCTCAGACCCGAGGGTGCACGTGCAATGCTCATGTGCTATGCTCACTGGACCAGGGCTACCAGACACAGTAACAATTAGGGGCAAAAAAAAATTGTTGACATTAGAAGGGCGTGGCTTGAGTCTCCCTTGTTCTCCATCCAATGAGGGCATGACAGGCTGTGGTTGGCTTCCTTGTCTTCCTGCTCATCTTTCTCATTGAATGACTTAAAAAGAAAACCCAGGATGGGCTGAACAGGCCTGAAGTGAAGAGCATGGCCGTATGGGCATCAGGAAATGGAGGCCTGAAATCTGTGTGCGGAAACGAAGAGAATGTGCTATTTCTCAATGACAGAGAGAGAACCAAGGCCTAGTCCTGAGCCAGTGGACACGAGATAGCTCTGACTTAAGAGGGTACCACCCACTATAAAGCCCCTTCCCTGTCTTCTCTGACTCTAGCCTGAGATAAAGACCATAAATCCTAAGGACTGTGTGCAGTGGAGTAGAGTGGAGTAAGTTCTGAGACTCAAGATTTATCCTGAGTAGGTCCCGGAATCCTGACGACTTCTGAGATCCCTGGGCATCCCGACATCCATGGTCACCCACTCACCCTCAACCAGCGGAGGCCTGATCTCCTCCCGTCCCCTTAACTGCGAGTCACAAATAATCCCCACGCCACTCTCAGAGGACATCGCTGACGATTCAGCGCTAACCCTGGGGGCAAAGGGTGATTCCCATGTAGGATGCTAATAACCCTCCTCTTGCATCTGGGGGCGTGGCTCTCAGAGACCCTTGGTCTCCAATTTCCCCGTCCAAGTTGTTCAATCAGGTTCTAGTCTAGATGAAGGGATTTCGCAAATGTAATCAAGGTGCTGGATTAGTTTATCCCTGGCCACTCCAAAGTATCAATGTAGGGTGGGTCTGACTCAATCACACCCAAGATGTTTAAAAGATGCTGGATTTGCACGGGGTTCAGAGATCACCAGGAGCAGAGAGGACCAAGGGTGCTTCCCCGCTTGGAGACCTTGGCGCTCTCCCGGGTCCCATAAGGGCTGAGGAAGGACTGGTTCTCTGCCATCCCAGGGTCAGGCCCCGAAGCTGCTGCGAGAAGAATCCTAGGAGGAGACCCAGACATGGAGGTGAGGGGGCAGGTTTCGTCCTGCTTCAGGGGAGGGACGCTGGGCTATCTTTTGTTTCGGTCCACAAGAGTTGTTGCGGACATTGGGATGTGTGCATTTCTGCAAAGAGTAACTCACTTGACCCTCATGGCAGCCTGATGGAAGGTGTTACTGCCATATTCATTTTCTAGAGAAGGAAACTGAGGTACAGCAAGACTAACGACTTGAACTGAGACCTGGGTGTAACCTCATAGCTGGGAAGAGCCAGTACTCTGACGGCTGAGCCCATGGCATTCGTGGCTGCTCTCAGCTGCCTCAGTCTCTCTGGTTCTGCTTTGAGAGTCCATCTCGAGGCTTCTGTCCTTCACCCCACAAGTTCCCTGAGTTCTTTGTGTGTCCTTCCGTCTCTCGCTCCTTCCTCCGTGCTCAGCCTTGGCTAATCTCCAACAGCCATTTCCAAGGCTGGCTGGGCTAATTCCACCATCCCTGTCATTTCCGCGTCTATTGGTGGGTTCTCTACTAGTGGTGAATTGCACGTCTCTGTTCTGTGGCTTGCCAGGTCATGTAGGAAGCCTGTGTTGTGCATGTTACATGATTAGATCCTGGGTGGTCTGAGCTCCTTTAACTAATGTTGGGCTTATTTTTCTTTTTTAGATTACAAAATATAGTTTTTTTAAAAAAGTAAATCAGAGAAAAAGAAAGGGACGATTCACCTTCCTAAGGCAGGGAGAGCACATGGCCACACCAGAGCCTAGTAAGGCAATGGCTGGGCTTCCTTGTGTCTGTTGTCCTGCAGCTAAGTTACTTGCAATGGATTGATGGAGGCTTTGGGGATTCTTTGGAATCTCAGTTCGTGGGGATCGCTGTGGCTCAGTTGTCCCCACGACTAAGGCAACACCCTGTTAGCACCCGCAAACCCCCTGGATTTGAGGGACTTCCACGCTGACCGTGGAGACCCAGATTCTTCGCAGCCTGTGACGTTTGCTCCTTCCCAGTGGTTCTTACCCCCTATGCAGTTCCCTCCACTCACGATCTGATCTCTGCTTGGACAGGGAACTCCCGGAGGATCCAGAACTCTCTTTGTCATGCCCCGCTCTCCTCTCCCCAGTGCTGCTTTCGTGTCCTGTCCTGGCCACCAAGATCGAGCCGACTTCACCTAGCTCTCAGTTCCGGCGAGCACACACTCCTCGCTCTCATTCCCTCTCCTTGCTTGTAGGAGCCCGTTTGAGGCCTGGCCCCACACCACTGTGCTTGCTCCTGTCTCCAGTGTCCGGAAGCCACGGGTTCACATAGCTCATCTGGCAGTCGACCACCCCAGTGCCAGGGGATCAGAGGCAACATCCTTAGACTTTTGAGATTCTGGTTTTTTTTTTTTTTTTTTTTGAGTTGGAGTCTTACTCTGTCGCTCAGGCTGGAGTGCAGTAGCATGCTAACAGCCACCACAGCCTCGACCTGCTGGGCAGTCTGTCTTCCACGTAGTTGGAACTACACATGTGCGCCATCATGCCCAGCTAATTTCTTGATTTATTGTAGACACAAGGTCTAGCCAAATTGCTGAGGCTGGTCTCCAACTCCTGGTTTCAGGCAATTCTCTCAACCTCTGTCTCCCAAAGTGCTGGGATTTCAGGCGTGAACCACTGTGCTCAGTTGAGATATTCTTTGGTTCATGTTTCTCAAGTGAGGTCCTCCATTATTTTAGAATATACATGTATCTTTAAATCAGTTCTTTAGAGCTGAGGAATTGATTTCTATTTTCTTTTCTTTTCTTTTTTTTTTTTTTGAGTTGGAGTCTCACTCCATTGCCCAGACTGGAGTGCGGTGGCCGCTCCCGGCCACCGCAGCCTCAACCTGCTGGGCTCAGGCAATCCTTCAGTCTCAGCCTTCCAAGTAGCTGGAACTACAGGCACGTGCTGCGATGCCTGGCTAATTTTTTGATTTATTGCCAAGTTGCCCGGATGGGTCTCGAAACCCCGGGCTCAGGCAATTCACTCACCTCAGCCTCCCAAAGCATGGGATTACAGACTGAGCCACAGAGCCCAGTTTGATTTCTATTTTCAGTGTTGATTGTCTAACTTTTTTGAGTTGTAGTCTCACTCAGTCACCCACACTGGAGTGCAGTGGCACGTTCCAGGCCACCCCAGCGTCAACCTGCTAGGGTCCAGTGATCCTTCTGGTTTAGACTTGCAAGTAGCTGGAACTACAGGTGTGTGTTACCACACCTGGCTAATTTTTCATTTATTGTAGAGAAGAGGTCTCACCACGTTTCCTGGGCTGGTCTCGAACCCGTGGGCTCAGGCAATCCACTGGCCTCCCAAAGTGCTAGGACTACTGGCTGAGCCACCGAGCCTGGCCATTGTGATTGGCTAATTTTGAATCCATTTATAAGTAAGCCATTAAGAGGTTCCTGTTACATAAACACTCATTTTTAATTTTTTAATTAGAAAATGACACCACAGATGGAAACGACCGGAAACACCCAGAAAATAATGAAGGAAAAGGAAACCCAAGAACCAGAAAGGCCTGCATCAGGTACAATGTCAGAACCACACTGTGGCAGAGAAAAGTCTAGCTCTCCTCTGTCTTCCCAGTCTGACCCTCCAACCTAGCCCCGAGATGGGGACAGCGCAGGAGAACCCGGGGGTGGCCTCAGCTCCCTGGGAGCTCCCTGCCCGCAGCCCTGGTGGGGGTGGGATGTAAGTCCACACCAGGGAAGCCCTCCCAGGCAGCAGATGGGCCATGATACCCACCAATATCCTCTGAAATGTTGTGGGAATGAACGAGATCTGGGCTCAGAAGCTCCTTGACCCATCCTTAGGGACTGTATATCTCTGATATTAGGACTCAGGTTGATGCTGAATCCCTGGACTTCTCCTTTTTGGGCTTATTGTCTCCCATGAGCTGAATGAACTAGGGTAGCCCCATCAGGGTAGAGAGAGGGTCCCCAAAACGTGCCAGAGGACATCCACTCTCCTCTGTCCCTTCTAGGCCAGTCAATCAAACTGTGGAGAGACCAGGAAATCTGGAGTTTCCTGCAGGAATGGGAATTCCTCGAACATGAAGTGAGCTTCAGTGTGAGAAAGAGGAATCGCGCCGTCGCCAGAGCCATTGCCAGGCGCCTCAAACAGAGGGGCATCAGGAAGAGCTGGCGGGAGTGTCTGCCAATGCTGAGAAGCTTGCAGGCCTTATACTATGCCATTCTTGAGGCCAACCAGAGGCCGAGGAGCGAGCCCTTGCCATGTCCTTTCGGAGAGACCCTGCACAGGATCCTGGGCGATGAATGGGACAGTGCCTTTTCGGGTATTCGCCCTCACGGTCCCCTAGTGACCCCCATCCCTGTCCCCTGAGCAGCGCAAAGACTGCGCCACCCACAGGGTGCCTGGGCACACAGTGCTGCTCTGAGGGTTCACTTGCCTTGTGTCTCATTTGTTCTTCCCACGGCAAGGGTCCCGAGGGACTTTGCACATGGGCGTCTCCGAAGGGACATGGCTCCAGGGCCGGGCTGGGTCCCAGGGAAGGGTTCGCAGCCAGGGTGGGCCATGTCCTCATGATTCTCCACATTGTCTCTCCCAGGTTCTCCCTGTGTGGATGGGGCCGACCTCCCACCTCCGGAGTTCCAGACCCCGGCCTGCGCCCTCCCCGTCTACTTGGAGGAGCCGCTGTGGGCGCCGCAGCCTGTGATCTACATGGAGGAACCACTCGCACCCCAGCCTGTGATCTATGTGGAGGAGCCAAGCACGCCCCAGCCTGTGATCTACGTGGAAGGGCCACTCGCACCCCAGCCTGTGATCTACGTGGAGGGGCCACTCGCGCCCCAGTCTGTGATCTACGTGGAGGGGCCACTCGCGCCCCAGCCTGTGATCTACGTGGAGGGGCCACTCGCGCCCCAGCCTGTGATCTACGTGGAGGAGCCACTGGCTCTCCAGCCTGTGATCTACGTGGAGGAGGCCCCGGCACCTGCATGGGAGCCCTGGCACATGATTTCTCCATGGTCAGCGCCACTCACACCTCCAGCCTTCCTCTCAGTGCCCCTCCAGCTGCCACAGCAGTGGTTGACCTCGATGGACTGAGCCGGGTCCTGGGCTCGGGGCAGGGGGGACCTGGGTCCTGTTGGCCCGCGGTGTATGCACTGCACTGAGAATAAAATGAGAAGTCAATGAATGGCTGTGACCTCATCCTTTCCGCCTCGTGCTGTGGCTTTGATGGGACCCCTCGCTGTGGAGAGGCCACGGGGCAGGGAGGGAGACCAGCTTCCCTGGGACCCGGGACTGTCCTCTCGCCACTCCCCGTCGTGCTCCCTGTGGCAGCGTCTTCATGTCTTCAGGCCTGTCTTCATGTCCTGGCTCTGTGATCCCAGAACTTTTTGTTCTGAGCCTCAAGTTTCTCTGGTTAAAATGAAGCTGATCTTGTCACTTTGGGAGATCGTCTTAGGATAGAAACACATGTGGTATATCACTGTTAAATTCATTTCTCCAGGCTGGCTCAGTGGCTCATCCTAGAATCCCATGTTAGGAGGCTGAGGATACTGGACGGCCTGAGCCACAGGTTGGAGACCAGCCCAGACAAGACCTCGTGTCTACAATTAGTCAAAAAATAGCCGGGAGTGGTAGTGCACACCTGTAGTTCTGGCTACTTGGAAGGCTGAGGGGGGAGAATAGCTGGAGCCCAGAGGGTTGATGCTGGAGTGGCCATGAGTGTGCCACAGCACTCCAGCCTGGGTGACAGGGTGAGACTCTGACTCAAAAAAAATTCATTTCTCCACATTTCTTGTGCTCCCTTTTTAAAAAGAAACTCTATTTTAAGATCATTGTTGCTTCACATGTAGCTATGACAAATAATACACGGGGATCTCTTATATGCTTTTTCCAGGCTTTTATATACTTTCCACCTGCCCAATGGAATTAGCTCAGAAAACCTATTCTGATATCATAACCAGGATATTGATATTGATAAGGTCAAGACACAGAATCGCCACCAGAAACCCTGGAGCTGCCCTTTATGAGGGACACACTCACCCTGCCACCCACGACCCTTCCTTAACTCCTGGGAACCGCTCAAATGTTCTTGGGCAGATGCAGTGGCTCAAGCCTGTCATCCCTGCACTTTGGGAGCTGAGGCAGCAGGATCACTTGAGGCCAGGAGTTTGAGACCAGCCTGGGCAGCATAGCAAGATCTCAACTCCACAACAAATAAAAAAATTAGCTCACTGTGGTGGCGTACACCTGTAGTCCCAGCTACTCAGGAGATTGTGTGAAAAAACAAGTTACAAACAGGAAGAAATTGTTAGTATAACCCATATCTCATAGAAAACTAATATCTAGATCAGGTCAGGCTACTTGGAGAGCATGGTGGTGTGCACCTGTAGTTCCGATTACTTGGAAGGTTGAGAAGAAGGATGGCCCGAGCCCAGCAGGTGACGCTGGGGTGGCCGTGAGTGTGCCACTCAACTCCAGCCTGGGGGATGGAGTGAGACTCCAGCTCTATCAATAATAAATAATTTTCACAGTTCTTCCTTTGTATATGTTTCTTAGTTCAAGAATGTCATATAAGTGGAAGCAGACAGTAGGTAGCCTTCTGGGATTCATTGTTTTCCTTGCCATAATTCTCTGGAGAGTCACCAGGGTTGTTGTGTGTATGAATATTTCATTCCTTTTTCTGTCAAATAGTGTTCAGTCATACGGATGTACCAACATATGCTTGAACTTAATCCCACCAAAGGAGTTTCCAGTTTGAGCTAGATTGAGCCCATTAAAACGCTGCTATACACATACAGGTACAGGTTTTTGTGTAAACACAAGACTTCCTTTGGGACAGACGCCCGGGAGTGCCATTTTTGGGGTGTACAATTCCACATTTGAAATGATGCAGTCAAACAGTGTTCCAGATTTTATTATTACTATTTTTATTTTTTTGAGTTGGAGTCTTACACCATCACCCAGACTGGAGTGCAGTGGCACACTCAGTCACCCCAGCATCGACCTGCTGGGCTCCGGCGATCCCTCTATCTCAGCCTGCCAAGTAGCCAGGGACACGCTAACACACCCAGCTAATTTTTGATTGATCGTAGAGATGATTTGTCCGGGCAGGTCTCGAACCTGTGCACTCATGCCATCCACTTGCCTCGGCCTCCCAGAGTGCTGGGATGACAAACTGAGTCACTGAGTCTGGGCGTTTTCCAGATTTAAATTCCCACCAGCATTGTATGAGGGACCCTGTTTCTCTGCATCCTCACCAGCATTCGGTGTTGACACCATTTTATATTTAAGTCAATGTATAAGTCTTTCAGCAAGTGACATTAGCTGGTGCAGCCACCAAAGAGGGCCCCAGACAGAGTTTAGAGTGGTGGGACTGGCCCCAGCCCATGGGTTCCCTCTGTCCCTCATCACAGAGTAGCGACAGCCACTTAGGGTATCGATTTCCAGTTCCCCGATGGCTAACGATGTTGAGCATGTTATGTCTGTGCATCCTCTGCAGTTCTATGTTTTTCTATGGGGTTTTAGCCCATTTTCTGATTGGTTTTTTGTTCCTCCTGTCATGATTTGAGAGCTTTTATTAATTTATTTATTTACTTTGAATCAGAGTCTCACTCTGTCACCTAGGTCAGAGTACAGTGGCATGCTCAGGGTCACCACAGCCTCTCAGGCGATCCTTCCACCTCAGCCTTACAATTAGCTGTGCCACCACGCCCAACTAATTTTATTTATTGTAGAGATGAAGTCTCACCATGTTGCTCAAGCTGGTCTCAAACCCCTGAGCTCAGGCAATCCTCTTGCCTCTGCCTCCCAGAGTGCTAGGATGACAGGCATGAGCCGCCACGTCCGGCTGAGAGTTCTCTATCTATGCTAGATATTAGTTTCCTATGGGATATGGGTTATGCAAATAATTTCGTCCTGCCTGTAGCCTGTCTTTTCACACCCTGCACTTGGGCTTTCACAGGTCAAAAGTTAGGTGAGGTACGATGTATTCATTTTTTAATGGGGAGGGCTTTTGGCGACAAATTGAAGAGATTTTTGGTTACCTTTAGACCCTGAAGACTTTCTCCTATATTTTTCTAAAAGTTCTATGGTGTCTTGTTTTGCATTGAAGTCCTGGATATATTTGAGCTGCATTTTGATTAAGGTCTGTGAAATTTACGTCGAGGTTTGTTCTGTGTGTGTGCCTATGAACGGCCGGTTGCTCGAGTGACGTTTTTTAAAGAGGTTATCATTTCTCCATTGAATTTCGTTTGCAACAAGTTAGGTGGGGTGGACATATTGACGTGGTTTTATTTTGGGTTCTCGATATTGTTCCATTGATCTACCATTCTTTCAATACCACACACTCTTTTTTTTCTTTTAGGGGAGGGTTGGAGCCTCACTCTGTCACCCAGGCTGAAGTGTAGTGGCACGACCACCCCTCACTGACTCCTTGGACTCCTGGATCTAGTGATCCTCTCGTTTCAGCCTCCCAAGTAGCCTAAAGGCATGCACCACCAGGAGTGGCTAATATGCTAATTTTTGCAGAAACGAGGCCTTCCTATGTTGTTCAGGCTGGACTCAAAATGCTGGGTTCCAGCGGCCCTCCCACCTCAGCCTCTCGAGTAGCTGGGACCTCAGGTGTGCATAACTCCCCACACCTGTTACTAATTTTTTTTTACATTTTTTTCGCTGGGCGTGGTGGTTCATGACTGCAATCCCAACCCTTCAGAAGGTGGAGGCAAGAGGATTGCCTGAACCCACAGGTTCAAGACCAGCCAGGGCAATATGGCAAGACCTCATCTCTACAATAAATCAAAATATCAGCCGGGCATGGTGGCACACACATGTAGTTAGTTACTTGGACGGCTGAGGCAGAAGGATCACCTGAGTCCAACAGGTCAAGACTGCAATAGCCATGAGCATGCCACTGCACTCCAGCCTGAGCAACACAGTGAGACTGACTCAAAAAAAAAATTTTTTTTTGTAGAGCTGGGAATCTTGCTATGTTTCCTAGGCTAGCCCCAGACTCCTAGACTCAAGCAATCTTCCTGCCTAGGTTTGCTAGGTTTATAGGCATAAGCCACTGCACCTGGCCAGGCTGACCTTTTTTTTTGAGTTGGAGTCTCACTCTGTTGTCCAGGCTGGAGTGCAGTGGCATTCCATGGCCACCACAGCCTTGGCCTCCTGGGCTCCTGCTGGGCTCAGGCGGTCCTTCTGCCCAAGTAGTTCAAGTAGCTGGAACTACAGGCCTACATCACCGTGACTGGTTATTATTATTATTTTTTTTTTGTAGAGGTAAGGTCTCACCATGTTGCCCAGACTAGTCTTGAACTCGTGAGCCCAGGCGATCCTCTGGCCTCTGCCTCCCAAAGTGCTGGGATTACGGGCAGAAGCCACTGTGCTCAGCCAGTTTTGATTTGTTTTTGGGAGGGGTCTACCTCTGTTGCCCAGGTTGGAGTGCAGTGGCATAATCATAGCTCACCACAGCCTCGACCTCCTGGGCTGAGGTGATCCTCCCACCTCAGCCCCTCGAATATCTGGGACTACAAGCATGAGCCACTAAGCCTGGCTAATTTTCTGATTTTTTTGCAAAGATGAAGTCTCATTATGTTGTCTAGGCTGGCCTCAAACTCCCAGGCTTCAGCAATCTTCCTGCCTCAGTTTCCTGAGTAGCTGGGACCTCAGGTGTGCATAACTGCCCACACCTGTAGCTAAGGATCGCAGGAGCCAATCTGGTTGATGTTGGTGTGGCCATGAGTGTGCCACAGTCCTCCAACCTGGGTGACAGTTTGAGACTCTGACTCAAAAAAAAAATTCTTTTCTCCACGTTTCTTGTGCTCCATTTTAAAAAGAAACTCTATTTTAAGATCATTGTAGCTTCACATGTAGCTGTGACAAATAACACGGGGGGATATCTTATATGCTTTTCCAGGCCACTTTTCCCCCTGCCCAGTGGTATTAGCTTGGAAAACCAAACTCTGATATCATAACCAGGATATCGATATTGATAAGGTCAAGACAAAGAGTCGCCACCAGAAACCCTGGAGCTGCCCTTTATGAGGGACACACTCACCCTGCCACCCACGGCCCTACCTTAACTCCTGGGAACCGCTCAAATGTTCTTGGGCAGATGCAGTGGCTCAAGCCTGTCATCCCTGCACTTCGGGAGGCTGAGGCAGCAGGATCACTTGAGGCCAGGAGTTTGAGACCAGCCTGGGCAGCATAGCAAGATCTCAACTCCACAACAAATAAAACAATTAGCTCAGTGTGGTGGTGTACACCTGTAGTCCCAGCTACTCAGGAGATTGTGTGAAAAAACAAGCTACAAACAGGAAGAAATTGTTAGTATAACCCATATCCCATAGAAAAGTAATATCTAGACCAGTCCGGGCAACTTGGAGAGCATGGTAGTGTGCACCCATAGTTCCAGTTACTAGGAAGGTTGAGAAAGAAGGGTGGCCCGAGCACATCAGGTGACGCTGGGGTGGCCAATAGTGTGCCACTCAACTCCAATCTAGGTGATGGAGTGAGACTCCAGCCCAATAAATAAATAAATAATTTTTAAAAGTTCTTCCTTTGTATATGTTTGTTAGTTCAAGAACGCCATATAAGTGGAAGCAGACAGTAGGTAGCCGTCTGGGACTCATTTCTTTCTTTGCCATAATTCTCTGGAGAGTCACTGAGGTTATTGTGTGTATCAATATTTCATTCCTTTCTCTGTCAAATAGTGTTCAGCCATACGGATGTACCAACATATGCTTGAACTTAATCCCACGCAAAGGAGTTTCCTGTTTGAGCTGCTATTAAAATGCTGCTATACACATCCAGGTACAGGTTTTTGTGTAAACACAAGACTTCATTTGGGACAGACGCCCGAGAGTGCCATTTTTTGGGGTGTACAATTGCACACTTGAAATGATTGCAGCCAAACAGTGTTCCAGATTTTATTATTACTATTTTTATTTTTTGAGTTGGAGTCTTACACCATCACGCAGACTGGAGTGCAGTGGCCGCTCTCGGCCAGCGCAGCCTCGACCTGCTGGGCTCTGGCTATCCCTCCATCTCAGCTTTCCAAGTAGCCAGGGACACGCTAACACACCCAGCTAATTTTTGATTGATCGTAGAGATGATTTGTCCGGGTGGGACTCGAACCTGTGCACTCATGCCATCCACTTGCCTTGGCCTCCCAGAGTGCTGGGATGACAAACTGAGTCACTGAGTCTGGGCGTTTTCCAGATTTAAATTCCCACCAGCATTGTATGAGGGACACTGTTTCTCTGCATCCTCACCAGCATTTGGTGTTGACACCATTTTATATTTAAGCCAATGTATGAGTCTTTCAGCAAGTGACATTAGCTGGTGCAGCCACCAAAGAGGGCCCCAGACAGAGTTTAGAGTGGTGGGACTGGCCCCAGCCCACGGGTTCCCTCTGTCCCTCATCACAGAGTAGCGACAGCCACTTAGGGTATCGATTTCCAGTTCCCCGATGGCTAACGATGTTGAGCATGTTATATCTGTGCATCCTCTGCAGTTCTATGTTTTTCTATGGGGTTTTAGCCCATTTTCTGATTGGATTTTTGTTCTTCCTGTCACGATTTGAGAGCTTTTATTAATTTATTTATTTACTTTGAATCAGAGTCTCACTCTGTCACTCAGGCTGGAGTACAGTGGCATGCTCAGGGTCATCACAGCCTCTCAGGCGATCCTTCCACCTCAGCCTTACAATTAGCTGTGCCACCACGCCCAACTAATTTTATTTATTGTAGAGATGAAGTCTCACCATGTTGCTCAAGCTGGTCTCAAACCCCTGAGCTCAGGCAATCCTCTTGCCTCTGCCTCCCAGAGTGCTAGGATGACAGGCATGAGCCGCCACGTCCGGCTGAGAGTTCTCTATCTATGCTAGATATTAGTTTCCTATGGGATATGGGTTATGCAAATAATTTCGTCCTGCCTGTAGCCTGTCTTTTCACACCCTGCAACCGGGCTTTCACAGGTCAAAAGTTAGGTGAGGTACGATGTATTCATTTTTTAACGGGGAGGGCTTTTGGTGACAAATCTAAGAGCCCTTTCGTTACATTTAGACCCTGAAGACTTTCTCCTATATTTTTCTAAAAGTTCTATGGTTTTTCGTGTTGCATTGAAGTCCTGGATATATTTGAGCTACATTTGGTTTAAGGTCTGTGAAATTTACGTCGAGGTTTGTTCTTTGTGTGTACCCATGAATGGCCGGTTGCTCGAGTGACGTTTTTTAAAGAGGTTATCATTTCTCCATTGAACTTCGTTTGCAACAGGTTAGGTGGGGTGGACATATCGACGTGGTTTTATTTTGGGTTCTCGATATTGTTCCATTGATCTACCATTCTTTCAATACCACACACTCTTTTCTTCTTTGTTGTGGAGGGTTGGAGTCTCACTCTGTCACCCAGGCTGAAGTGTAGTGGCACGATCGCCCTCACTGATGCCTTGATTTCCTGGACTCTAGTGATCCTCTCGTTCCAGCCTCCAAAGTAGCCTTAAGGCATGCACCACCAGGAGTGGCTAATATGCTAATTTTTGCAGAAACGAGGCCTTCCTATGTTGTTCAGGCTGGACTCAAAATGCTGGGTTCAGGCGGACCTCCCGCCTGAGTAGCGGGAGTAGTCACTGACTACCACGATCGGCTGATTCCGAATATCTGTATCTAGGTCAGGCTGAACTCTAACTCACTGAGTCTCCTAAATATTAGATGGAAAAAACATGTAGATGGGGCTCTGCTTCATCCCAGACTGGATCCCGTATCCATGGTACACCGAGAGATCGGGATGCTTAACCTGTAGCCTAAAATCACATAGGTTAATAAGCTTCACCCCCTTGACACTATCTGCAGATTCTGTGTGTCTCTGTAGTTTTCTGGCAAGAGATTTCATAGCTTTTATCTATATACATATACATATATATATATATATAATAAATATGAAAATATAATTTTTGTGTTTTGAGTCGGGTTCTCACTCCATCGTCCAGGCTGGAGTGCAGTAGCAAGCTCACGGCCACCCCAACGTCAACCTGCTGGGCGCCGGCGATCCTTCGGCCTCAGCCTTCCAAGTAGCCAGAACTACAGGTAAATGCTACCACACCCGGCTCATTTTTTGATATATTGTAGAGGCGAGTTCTCACTGAGTTGCTCAGGCTGATCTCGAAACCCTGGGCTCAGGCAATCACCTCTCTTCAGCCTCCCAAAGTGCTTGGATGACAGGCTTGAGCCACCGTGCCAGGCTTTATCATATTTTAAGAACTGAGCACTTCCAGGGCCTGAGAATAGCTGCCGATGAATGAAAACGAATGGATCTGCACGTCCCTGCGTATTCCAGCGTGTCGTGAGTGCCAGTTGCGGAGAGTGGGATGTGTCCACCCCTTCCTTATCTCTTCAGCTGTGACGAGGGGAACCACTGTAAACACACAAGAGCACTGGGGGCCGGCTGAGCCAGGGGCCTGCCTCTGAGGACACTGAGACTGACCCAGGGAGGGTCCGGACACTCAGAGGACACAGGCACCCACTCGATGAGGAGGCAGAGCTTGGAAGGAGCTGTGTGCCGAGGAGGCTGGGGGCGAGGCAGGCATTCCCGGCGGGTGGGAAGACGCACACATGCCAGGGAAGGGACATCCCGTCTGGTCAGGGCACATCTCGTGGCCGGCAGGAGCAGGAGGCAGGCGTGGGGCAGGAGCATGGCGTTTCACCCCAACCCGCCTGCTTGTGGTGGGCCGAGCCAGCCCCCTCCCCTCCCAGGGCTGGGGCGTCCTGCTCGATGGAGACGGTGTCGGCCCAAGGTAACACGGAATACCCATCGTGAGGCCTGAGGCTGCGGACAGATAGCGGGGTGGCCTCACCGCTTGATGATCATCATTGCTGTTGCTGCTTCTGATGCCGGTGACATCAAGTCTCTGTCCACTCAACCTCGAAACTCCTGCGACTCTGCCTCTGTGTGTGTGGACACCTGAACTCGGCCCAGACCCACACTGCTGAGCCCCCAACCCGCCCCTGTCTCCCGTGCGGCCAGCCCCCCACCCATCGCAGGCTGGCTTTGCCTGGTGACCAACGCTCCTGTCCCCGTCGACGGCAAATCTGCCTTTGCAGCTGCCAGAGCCACGGGTGTTCTACCCGCGCCAATCCAGGAACGAATGCAGAGCCCTGGGACTCCGGATCGCTCTCTGTTCGCATTCCTGCTCGCCCCATGGAGAAGCCATATCTTCCTCCGGTGCTCCGAGATGGCACTGCTGTGTCGCCCTGGGTCCCGTCGTCAAGTCCTTGGTGCGCTCCGAGTTCTTTTCCGCAGTTCTCTTTTTTTTCTTTTTTTGAGTTGGAGTCTCACTCTGTCGCCCAGACTGGAAGGCAGTGGCATGCTCCCGGCCACCGCAGCCTCGATCTGCTGGGCTCCGGCGATCCTGCCGCCTAAGCCTTCCAAGTAGCTGGAACTACAGGTGCTTGCTTCCACGCCCGGCTAATTTTTGACTTATTGTAGAGATGAGGTCTTGCCAAGTTGCCCAGGCTGGTCTCGAGCCTGCGGGCTCGGGCCCATCCACTCACCTTGGCCCCCCAAAGCTCAGGATTGCAGGTTGAGCTGCCGAGCCCGGCTAGATGTCCTCTTCCAGCTGGCCATAGCCGCAGCCCTGTAGGACCTTTCTCCTAGCGGTCGCTGGGTTGCTCCTCACCACTGCCCACCGGCCACTTTACTTCAGATGCCCCCCCCAGCCTCAACCCTACCAGGGAAAGTTCCTCACCAAAGCCTTTCTCGCTTCGACCTGGAATGCCCTTCCTCTGGACACTTCCTTGGCTCACTCCACCTTGTCTTTGAAGGCTTTTCTTGTTTTGTTTTGTTTGTTTTTGAGCCGGAGTCTCTCTCTAATACCCAGGCTGGAGTGCAATGGCACGCCATGGCCACCACAGCCTCGGCCTGCTGGGCTGCTGCTGGGCTCAGGCGGTCCTTCCGCCTCTAGTCGTCCAAGTAGCTGGAACTACAGACCCACACCACCATGCCCGGATATTTTCCTTTTTTTTATTGTAGAGGCGAGGTCTCACCATGTTGCCCAGACTAGTCTTGAACTGGTGGGCTCAGGAGATTTTCTGGCCTCTTCCTCCCAAAGTGCTGGATTACGGACAGAAGCCACTGTGCTCAGCCGGTTTTGATTTGTGTGGGGAGGTGTCTACCTCTGTTGCCCAGGTTGGAGTGCAGTGGCACAATCATAGCTCACCACAGCCTCGACCTCCTGGGCTCAGGTGATCCTCCCACCTCAGCTTTCAAATATCTGAGACTACAAGCATGAGCCACTAAGCCTGGCTAATTTTCTGATATTTTTTTTTTTTTTGCAAAGATGAGGTCTCATTATGTTGTCCATGCTGGTCTCAAACTCCCAACCTTCAGCAATCTTCCTGCTCAGCCTCTCGAGCAGCTGGGACCTCAGGTGTGCATAACTCCCCACACCTGTAGCTAATTTTTTTTACATTTTTTCGCCATGCATGGTGGTTCATGACTGCAATCCCAATGCTTTGGAAGGTGGAGGCGAGAGGATTGCCTGAGCCCACAGGTTCGAGACCCACCCGGGCAACATGGCGACACCTCATCTTCACAATAAATCAAAACGTTAGCCAGGCATGGTGGCACACATATGTAGTTCCAGTTACTTGGATGGCTGAGGCAGAAGGATCACCTGAATCCGACAGGTCAAGACTGCAATAACCATGAGCATGCCACTGTACTCCAGCCTGAGCAACAGAGTGAGACTCTAACTCAAAAAAATTTTTTTTAGTAGAGCTGGGAATCTTGCTGTTTCCTAGGCTAGCCCCCAGACTCCTAGACTCAAGCAATCTTCCTGCCTAGGTTTCCTAAAGTGCTGGCTTTATAGGCATGAACCACTGCACCTGGCCAGACTGGCCTTTTTTTTTTTTTGAGTTGGATTCTCACTCTGTCGCCCAGACTGGAGTGCCATGGCACACTCATGGCCACGCCAGAGTCGACCTGCTAGGCTCCCACGATCCTTCCGCCTCAGCCTTCCAAGTAGCCGGAACAACTGGCGCGCACTGTCATGCCTGGCTAATTTTTGATTTATTGTGGAGACGTGGACTCGCCAAGTTGCCCAGGCTGGTCTTGAACCCGCAGGCTCAGGCAATCCACTCACTTCTGCCTCCCAAAGCACTGGGATGACAGGCTCAGTCACCTGGGCTGATCTTTCTTTAGAGATCGCTTTGACTGCAGTGTGAACGCCGACTGTGGTGGGAGGCAGGTCGCGTGACTGAGAGGCCTGGCGAAACCGGGCACAATCTGACCCTGACTGGGCAGCTCACCCTTTGGGCTCTGCGGGTCCTTCCACCAGCTTCTGCATGGTGATGGGTGGTGCTCATGTGGGGTGAACTGATGCCCTCCCCCGACCGCACTTACACGCTGATCTGGAGGCCCCAGGCTGTGCCCAGACAGCTGTAGGTGTCCGTCTGGCAAGCCTCTGTCCCCTCATTCAGGAGCTGGTCGTGCTGGTCATCTGCAGCCCTCACCTGCAAGCCACCGGGCCCTGCTGTGGTCACATCCCCACGTGGCAGGTGCTCGTGGCATGAGCGTCCCTGAGTCCTGAGCGCAATCCCCATGGGATTGCGAACAAGGCACTCATTCCCCCGGGCCCAGGCTCTCTTTCCCCCCTTCCCCTGGTACTTCATAGGGTTTTCCTCTGCTGAGGCCCTTCCATGTTTTGCCTAGTGCTTGGCCAACAGTTCAACAGAAGGTGGTCACCATCGTGGCTGGCCTCCCGCAAATGTAAGGCTATCGGAAAGCTCTTCGAGTGTCCCAATTAGTCTCTTCATCTGTCCATGCTCAGTCTGCAAAGGCTTTGATGTCACCCGACCCGGTTAGGGACATATGGACAAATCTGCTTATTGGAGGACCCATATCTAAACCTTTGTGTGTTGGGGTGCCAGTCGGTCGGTCTGTCTAAACATCCTTCCGAATGTCTGTCCCTCTGTTGCCTGTCCCAACATCCACCTGCGAGAGCGTCTGTCAGACAGGATGTCCCTTTGTTTGGAGACCAACCCATCCATCGGAATGTCCTTCTGGTGTGGACGTCTTCAGGCAGTCCGCCAATCTGCTGGGATGATCCCCTGTCCCTCCGTCTGTCCAAAGGTCCATTTTTCTGACTCCCCTTCTCTCATAATATCTGTCTGTCAGTCCCCATGTCCGTCTGTCTGAACATTCCTCTGGAGGGACAACCACTGTCAGAACTTCTAGACACTGGTACGTCCTTCTCGGGAAAACCCCCGTTCGTCTGAACATCTGCTCACCCGAGGAGCCCCAGAGGGCATTCACATGGAGTCAGATGACCAAATACTCCTTTGGCCTGTCTGAACATCCATCTGTGAATGTCTGTCCATCTTCGCAGATGCCAGTCCTGCCGGATGTCCTTCCAGCTGTCTAAATGTTGCATCTGCCCAGATATCTCTGTAGCAGACCACTTAGCCATCGATATGAATGTCCACCTCTGTGAAGGTGTGTCCATCTGATGCCCATCACTGAACACCCATCACCTCTCCAAAATCCATGTGCCTGAATGTCCATTTGTCAGAATGTCCGTTGTCTGAACAGGGTCTGTCAGAATGTCTGCATGTCGGACATACAGAAAATCCATCTCTACCCGTCTGTCTGAACATCCACCTACCAGAATGTATTTTCCTGTCCGTGTGTCCAACATCTGTCCATCTGAACGTCTTCTCAGAATGCCTGCTTGTCTGTTAAAACACTCATCTCTCTGAACATGTGTCTGAATGTCTGTCTGTTGGGACGTCCATCTTCTGCAACATCTGTCTGTGTGGACGTCTCTCTGTCTTTCCAAAGACCCTATGTCTTTATGTCAATCCACCTGTCTGGAAGCCATCTGTCTGAACGTCTGCTTCATTGTCCACCCGTCTGAGTGTCTGTCTGTCCCTATATCTGTCTAAGCATCTGTTGATCCATGTAATGCCCACCTGTATAGAGATCTGTCCATCTATCCGGTCATCTGTATGTCGGAACACCCATGTGTCCAAACGTCCAGCTGTCTGAAAGTCTCTCCTATCAGAAGGTCCCTTCACATCTTTCTGCACAGGAACCTGTCAGCATATCCATTTGTCAGAAAGTCTTCTCTGGACATCCATGCCAGAACGCCCACCTGTCTGTATCTCTGTCCCCCTGTCCCAACATCTGTCTTTGGAACGTCCACCTGTCTGAACCTTGGTCCATCTGTCTGGACGTCCACTTGTCTGGACATCCGTCTGCTGAACCTCTGCGTGTCTGAACATCCATCGGCCATGCGCCTGTCTACCAGAGCGTCTGTCTGCCCGGGGAGGCATGCCGCGTTGGGGCCAACTTGGCAGAAGAGCACACCACGACAAACACTCTGGAGGCGGAGCTGTGGGCTCCTCGGGTTACCACGGGGAGCGGGCTTCCTTCTCATTCTTATGTATCTGGCTGCTCCAGACTGTTCCTGTCAGCTATAGTTAGAGGCCTGTGGCTTCAGGGCCTGAGGTGGTGATCGGGGACTTTCTAGAGTTAGGACTGCTTTCGTTTTTCTCTGAAATCACTAGGGTTTGGATCAGAGTTCTGTTTTCTGGATTCCTTATGTCACCAAGTAGGCTGACCACAGGCAAACTGCTCGGGCTGCCAAATCAGTCTGGCATAGAATGCAGAGCCAGACCTAATCCTGGTTTAACATGTGGGTTCAAACATGGGAGAAGGGGAGCCAGTTATCCTCAGACCCCAGGGTGCACGTGCAATGCTCATGTGCTGTGCTCACTGGACCAGGGCTACCAGACACAGTAACAATTAGGGGCAAAAAAAAAATTGTTGACATTAGAAGGGCGTGGCTCGGGTCTCCCACATTCTCCATCGAAGGGCATGACAGGCTGTGGTTGGCTTCCTTGTCTTCCTGCTCATCTTTCTCATTGAATGACTTAAAAAGAAAACCCTGGGTGGGCTGAACAGATCTGAATTGGGGAGCATGACCTTGTGGGCATCAGGAAACGGATGCCCGAAATCTGTCTGCGGAAATGAAGGAATGTGCTTTTTCTCGACGACAGAGAGAGAACCAAGGCCTAGTCCTGAGCCAGTGGACATGAGATGGCCTGACTTAAGAGGGGACCACCCACTGTAAAGCCCCTTCCCTGTCTTCTCAGACTCTAGCCTGAGATAAAGACCATAAATCCTAAGGACTGTGCACAGTGGAGTAGAGTGGAGTAAGTTCTGAGACTCAAGATTTATCCTGAGTGGGCCCCCAGAATCCTGATGATTTCTGAGATCCCTGGGCGTCCCGACATCCATGGTCACCTACTCACCCTCAACCAGCGGAGGCCTGATCTCCTCCCGTACCCTCCACTGCGAGTCACAAATAATTCCCATGCCACTCTCAGAGGACATCGCTGACCTTTCAGTGCTAACTCAGGGGCAAAGGGTGATTCCCATGTAGGATGCTAAAAACCCTCCTCTTGCATCTGGGGACGTGCCTCTCAGAGACCCTTGGAACCCTGCCGAGTTTGGGCTCCAATTTCCCCATTCAAGTTGTTCAATCAGGTTCTAGTCTAGATAAAGGGATTTCACAAATATAATCAAGGTGCTGGATTAGTTTATCCCTGACTACTCCAAAGTATCAATGTAGGTTGGGTCTGACTCAATCACCCAAGACATTTAAAAGATACTGGACTTGCACGGGTTCAGAGACCACCAGGAGCAGAGAGGACAAAGGGTGCTTCCTCGCTTGGAGACCTTGGCGCTCTCCCCGGTCCCACCAGGGTGAGGAAGGATTGGTTCTCTGCCCAAACCCCGGGTCAGGCCCCGGGCTGCTGCGAGAAGGATCCCCGGGGGAGACCCAGACATGGAGGTGAGGGGCAGGTTTCGTCCTGCTTCATGGGAGGGAGGCTGGGCTATCTTCTGTTTCGGCCCACAAGAGTTTTTGCGGACATTGGAATTTGTGCATTTCTGCAAATAGTAACTCGTTGACCCTCATGGCAGCCTGATGGAAGGTGTTACTGCCATATTCATTTTCTAGTGAAGGAAACTGAGGCACAGCAAGACTAACGACTTGAACTGAGGCCCGGGTGTAACCTCATAGCTGGGAAGAGGCAGTGCTCTGACGGCCGAGCCCATGGCATTCGTGGCTGCTCTCGGCTGCCTCAGCTTCTCTGGTTCTGGGTTTCAATGACACTGTGCTGCTTTAAGAGTCCATCTCGAGTCTTCTGTCCTTCAGCCCCACAAGTGCCCTGAGTTCTTTGTGTGTCCTTCCGTCTCTCGCTCCTTCCTCCGTGCTCGGCCTTGGCTAATCTCCAACAACCATTTCCAAGGCTGGCTCGGCTAATTCCACCATCCCTTTCATTCCCAGGTCTATTGGTGAGTTCTCTACTAGTGGTGAATTGCATGTCTCTGTTCTGTGGCTTGCCAGGTCATGTAGGAAGCCTGTGTCATGCATGTTACATGATTAGGTCCTGGGTGGTCTGAGCTCCTTTAACTAATGTTGGGCTTAATTTTCTTTTTTAGATTACAGAATATAGTTATTTTAAAAAAGTAAATCAGAGAAAATAAAGGGGAGATTCACCTCCCCAAGGCAGGGAAGATGGCCCCACCAGAGCCCGGTAAGGCGATGGCTGGGCTTCCTTGTGTCTGTTGTCCTGCTGCTAAGTTAAATTGGAATGGGTGATGGAGGCTTTGGGGATTCTTTGGAATCTCGGTTCGTGGGGGTCGCTGTGGTCAGTTGTCCCACGACTGAGGCAACACTCTGTTAGTAAACCCCCAAACCCCCTGGATTCAAGGGAATTCCACACTGACTGTGGAGACCCAGATCCTTCGCAGCCTGTGACGTTTGCTCCTTCCTAGTGGTTCTTACCCCCTGGGCAGTTCCCTGCCACTCACAATCTGATCTCTGCTTGGACAGGGAACTCCTGGAGGATCCAGAACTCTCTGTCACCCCCGCCCACCTCACCCAGTGCTGCTTTCGTGTCCTGTCCTGGCCCCCAAGGTCGAGTCGACTTCACCACCTAGCTGTCAGTTCCGGTGAGCACACACTCCTCGCTCTCATTTCCTGTCCTCCTTGTTTGTGACCTGGCCCCACACCACTGTCATTCCTCCTGCCCCCAGTGTCCAGAAGCCACGGGTTCACGTTGCTCATCTGGCAGTCGACCATTCCAGTATAAGGCGATCAGAGGCAAAATCCTTAGACTTTTGAGATTCTGCGTTTTATTTTTTTTGAGTTGGAGTCTTACTCTGTCCCCCAGGCTGGAGTGCAGGGGCATGCTCACGGCCACCCAGCCTCGACCTGCGGGGCAGTCTGTCTTCCAAGTAGTAGGAACTACAGGTGTGTGCCATCATGCCCAACTAATTGCTTGATTTATTTTAGATATAAGGTCTAACCAAATTGCTGAGGCTGGTCTCCCAAATCCTGGTTTCAGGCAATTTTCTCAACCTCTGTCTCCCAAAGTGCTGGGATTTCAGGGTGAACCACTGCGCTCAGTTGAGATATTCTTTTGGTTATGTTTCCCAACTGAGGACCTCCATTATTTTGAATATACATGTGTCTTTAAATTAGTTCTTTAGAGTTGAGGAAATTTATTTCTATTTTCTTTTTTTTTTTTTTTTTTGAGTTGGAGTCTCACTCTGTTGCCCAGACTGGAGTGCAGTGGCCGCTCCCGGCCACCACAGCCACACCTGCTGGGGTCCAGCGATCCTTTCCCCCTCAGCCTTCCAAATACTGGAATACAGGCATGTGCCACGATGCCGGGCTAATTTTTTTTTTTTGTAGAGATGAGTTCTCACCAAGTTGCCCAGGCGGGTCTCGAACCCGCAGGTCAGGCAATTCCCTCACCTCAGCCTCCCCAAACGTGGGATTACAGGCTGAGCCACCGAGCCTGGCTTGATTTCTATTTTCAGTGTTGATTGTCAATTTTTTTTTGAGTTGTAGTCTCACTTGGTCGAAATGGAGGCGTGGGATGTTCCCGGGCCCCCTCAGCGTCGACCTGCTAGGCTCCGGTGATCTGTTTCCTCACCTTCCAAATAGCTGGAACACAGGGTGTGTTACCACGCCCAGCTAATTTTTCATTTATTGTAGAGAAGAGGTTCGTCATGTTTTTGGGCTGGTCTAGAACCCGGGGGTCAGGCCTTGGTGTTCCACAGTTTCAAGGTTACTGGCTGAGCCACCGAGCCTGGGCCCCTGTCTTGGCTAATTTTGAGTCCATTTATAAGTAAGCCATTCAAGGTTCCTGCTACTAAATACTCATTTAAAATTTTTTTTTTTAGAAAAAAGACACACAGATGGA